>LPNX011193650.1:45926-174060 GCA_001517045.1 Pseudotsuga menziesii
CTAACTGTGGCTGTCAAAAATATCAGACTGCTCCTGTGTTTTTATTAGACTGCTCCTGCGTTTTCATCAGACTTTAAGAGCTGCTGTAGCAGCCTGAGGACAAAGACTGCTGTAGAAAATGACCAGCCCTAAATCTTTGCTGCTCCATAGACAATTTCCACACAAAACGAGCTGCTCCCAACAAAAAATTTCCACTGCTCCTGCGGCTGCCTCAGAGATGGCCGAAATTTCCATGTAAAAAATGAAGAGTTGCGTGGGGTATTTATACTAGTTTATCCTCCATAATTTTAGGGCCGACATATATATTTAATTTATTTTTAATGGGGCCGACATACTATAAAAATATTTCATTATTTTTTAATAAAACTTTGACCGAGCCGACTTTGTGTTTGACTGAGCTGACTTATAATTTTCGTTGGGTCAACTTCAAGAGTTAATATCTCATCAACCATGAGGAACCACGTGACGTGCCACCTACCGTTGGAAAGGGCATGACAAGGGCTATCATCTTATGAGGGTCTTGCTTGCATTGACAAGATCCTTTACTCATATTTTCTTCAATTTGTGCAGGCCATCATGAAATGACTTGAATTGCCAGTAGTGGGCTCCATGACCTTTGCAAGGTCATCAGGGTCTTCATCAAGGGTTCCAAGACTTCATGGGCTTCTCCATTGTCTGCCAAGGCTTCAGGATTATCTCTAGGGTCTTCAGCATCATCAGCAGGGCTTCTTCAAGAGTTCAACAAAGTGGTGATATCGATGACATCAAGACCATGTTGGCATCAATGACAATTTCATCAACAATCTCAAAAACAATGGTGACCGTGCAACATTGAATGAGATGAAGTTGAGGTAGAAAAAGAATGCAATGGTGAGGTCTACCTCTTCTCGTGCCTCTTGTTGGAAAATCTTGTCCATTGGACCAATACCACTTGAAGATTGCCTCTTTTTTGCAAGATGTGTATCACCTCTGCTAGGTGGAAATGGAGGCCGACTTGTAGAGGGTTTCCTTAAGAATGGAAGAGGATACTCATCATTTTTCTTGCTTGTTGCTGCTACATTCCCTAAGCCTTCTCAATCCTCCTTCCCCATTTCTTTCCTTTGGATAACACTCACACCTTTACATGAAGAAATCCCACAATTAGGAAGGCCCAACAAGTGGCTCTTAACTCGGTAGTATGTGCTCTTGAAGTCATTCTTGCAAAAATTGCAAGTCCAAGACACATTGCCTCCCCCGCCTAGCTTTGCCCCAAGCCCTTCTTTCCTAGTCACATACCTCCACAAAGGGTATTTCTTCTCCTGGGCTTGTTGTCTTGTTAAAACAAGGTTCAATGGAGCATGAGCTCCACTAGCAGCAGATGGAGCACTAGAAAGAGGAGTAGAAGAGCTTGTGTTTGGAGGAATAGGAGGGGAGACAATAGATGGAGCATTTCTCCCTTTCCTTTGCCCTTTAGCTCCTCCCCTAGCTGAATGAGACATTGTTCTGCTTATTTGATGGTTGAGATTGCAATCCACCTTCAATGGACTTTAGCACCCTTCCAAAGCCTTCAAATCCTCTTCACCTGCAAAAAAAACCCTCTTAGAGCTCTCCCACAAGTTTGCAAACGAAAAAAAAGGCAAAAAAATTGATTTATTGAGGGCCCGATCGTCATTTTTACCCCGCGCGTGTCCTGTTTTTGGGACACGTCCTGACAGTGCCCGAAAACGCATGTTCGTGTCTGACACGCGGACACAGGACATGTTGTCTAGTTTGGACGTATCCGATTACACAGTCCATAACTAAAACCAATGTTAAGTGACGTATATATATGAGGGGTCCACTCCTTGGTTAGTGCAGCTCCCTTCACCATATTCACGACCCTTGAAACTTCACATCATCACCATTTAAACTCTTGCTATAATAAAACTCCAAGAACACTTTGACTTATTATGTGGAAGAGGGGCGCATGAGGTGGGGAACCCATGCTAAGTCACTCCAATAATTTTTTAATTGATTTTTGACCTCTCTTAAATTTTTTACTTTTGTATCAATATGTCCAAATTTAGCATTAAAATGCCATCTTCATGCATTTTTATCCAAATAGTGCCTCAAGGGGTGCCCCGACTACCTGACTGATGCGGAAAGTGGTCCCTGGAGTAAAGAGTATGCTCTGAGTGTCAAAACGAGCATCCCCATGTCAGAAACGGACTCGGTATCCGACTTTCATTAGAATCTGAAGTTTTTTTAAACCATTAAAAAACGGAAAAAAAAAAAATATATATATATATATATATATATTTTTTTTTTCAGAAACTGACGAAACTCTAGGGGGACCTAGTAAATGTCCATACGACTCAATTCAAATGCCTAGCATGTTGAAAAACACTTACACGAAGGCTCTAATAACCTCCTAAGGCTGAAACACCAAGATGACTACCCCAACTTTGTAGGTGTGAGTGAAAAACTCAGAAATTATTAGTCGTTTGGTCAACAACCAATAATAACCAAGGGAAAAAACACTCTGGGCTAGTCAGCTTGACGCTTAAGTCTGAGAAGCCAAGCCTTTTTTAAAATTAAATGCTAGTACATTTTTTACAATTTCCCCAAGAGGTAATGAACATGTGTTACAAAAAATAAAATAGCCATGAAGGCCTGAAAGGACTTCTGAACTCTGAATATGAACAAGTATCTTGTTCATTATTGGCGGCTCACTGAAAGTCCAACTAGATGCAGCCTAGTCGGTAACACTACCAATGCCAAAGGCATGGAGACACAACTTTATTTTTCTTCCAACTCCTTTTTGGACTTGGCTTCCAACTATATATATTCTCCATAGGCTTCCTATGCAGCTTCTTTACTTTTTTCATTCTTTGCCTCCACCTATCTTCCTAATGTCTTCATATTCTTTTCGAAGCCTCTTATATCTTCATGATATCCTCATTTTCTTTTTAAAGGTGCTCTTTATCCAATCTCAATATCACCAAGTCTTTTCAAGACACTTCATGTTGTTCTGCTCCATGATTTCCTTCTACAACCTTTCTGATTTTTCTAATGCTTCATCATTTCTTTCCATGCTGGACAGCTCCTAATTTCAGCTTGTACTAGCACTCTACGTGAAGATCAATATGGCATTCTTGAGTGGGATAAATCAGCCTATACCAGCACTGCCATAAGGAACAATATCAGCATGTGTGAGATCTGTTTTTGGCCCAAGGAAGATGCAGCGTTGGAGAAAAGTCAGCTATTTTTAATGCTCAAAAGCATACCAGATTTGGACCTGAGAGAGTGCTTCACATAGAGATGAGGAGGGTAATTCATGTGAGCCATTTTTTCTGAGAAATACTTCTTATAGAATCAGATCACTTAGGCACATACCTTTGAGCTACCTTAAGTTTTCTTTCGGAGGTTATCTTGTGCATGCCTTTCAGTCCTATTCTTAGAAAACCAAAGCATGAATAAGTAAAACCTCAATTATAAGAATAAAGGGAGGCATAGAGGAGAATTCATTAGTTGTTCTTTACTCTTCTTGCACTCTCCATCACTATCCTTTTCCTTCCATGTTATAATCCTCAGGACATCATGACCTAATGGATCAAATATTTAGCGTTAACTCTACTATAGATCTCCTTCTTATCTATCATTTGGGTGTTGCTCTGGTGGTTGTGAGAAAAAATTATTTCCCTTGCCATCTGGGTTCAAATCCCACTTTGTGACATGTTTACTCTTAGTGACCCAATTGTTGTTTATGAACTACATATGATCGATTTGAATTGTTTACCTGGCCTTGCGCTTAGAAGAACCTAGGGTTTAACTTGGATACCACCCTCGAAAGGGAAGTGCCCAAGAGGTTTTCCCCGGAATATATTACCTAGAAGCAAAAGATTTCCTCGTCTCAAAGAATTATACTTGATAAGAATTCTGGGGCATGATTGCATTACCCCACATGCCTACCTTTTGTTAGGCACGATGACAATTTGAAATTCTTCAAACCATGTATTTAACTAAGCAGCTTTGAGTACTGAAAGAAGGAATTGTCCTTTGCCTTTGATTTATGTTGAATGTTTGAATGTTGATAATTGTTCTTATGATTGCTTTCATTAATTCTAAATTTAGAGTTGAAATATTTTGATTAGTAGGATTCAATGTCCTGCTTGCCCTACTATAAAAAGATCATCAACCCTGTGTTAGAAGAACAAAAATATCTCTCTTTTATTGTTAGCCTAAAGAAGAAAATCAGTATTGCAGAAATAAGAAAGAACTCTCATGAGCTGCATAGTAAAAGGGCATTGGACAAGACCTTAAATGCCTTGGGAAGACAAAATATGTAATCTTTGTGACACTAAGAAAGGGGAGGATGTAAAGCACTTTCTCTTAGGATGCCCTTCCTATGCTCACATTAGGGCTCAGTTCTACAATATTTCTAACACTAATAATCTTCATAACTTGTTCACTAGTGAAAACCAAAGAGAGTTATGAAAGCTTCTATGCAAACTTTTAGATAATAGAAATAAAATGTTAGATCAGATCAATTGCTATCAATTTTCATAAGGTCCAATAGTAAAAGGGCATTGGACAAGAACTTAAATGCCTTGGGAAGACAAAATATCTAATCTTTATGATACTAAGAAACGGGAGGATGGAAAGCACTTTCTCTTAGGATGCCAGAAACGGGAGGATGGAAAGCACTTTCTCTTAGGATGCCCTTCATATGCTAACATTAGGGCTCAGTTCTACAATATTTGTAACACTAATAATCTTCATAACTTGTTCACTCGTGAAAACCAAAGAGAGTTATGAAAGTTTCTATGCAAACTTTTAGAACATAGAAATAAAATGTTAGATGAGATCAATAGTTATCAATAAGGTCCAATCGAACAATGTTGGTCTCAATGGATGGTAGCCATCATCATCATCTTTGTGCTTTCATAGCTCAAGTGGATTAAGGCACCAGTCAGATCAAAATCAAAATTTAATACTTTAAATTTTGAGTATCATGGAGCAGATATTGCTGATTTTATTTGCATTTTTGAAGAATTAAATAGGGATACCCCCTAGAAATAGCAAGCACTAGTTCCAAAGTGAGGAATTTGTTGTTGGTGATAGGAAAAACTGTTGAAAAAGTCAACTCGGACAAGTGGTCTCCTGGGCTTGGTGCCTAGCCTAGGAAAAGTGTCCAAGGAGGACCTCATGTTATTTGACTTTATGAGATATAAAGTTAAAGTAACTTTCAGTTTAATATTTATGAATAAAGTGACTTAAAGTGTTTTAAGATGTATCAACAGAGAATTAAAACACCACCATTGATCTTGATGGATTAAGATCTAATCTCAACCATCAAATCTTAGGGTTGAGTCGATTTCATAATGAGAAAATGGAAAGGGCGACTTGAGGCAAAAGAAGCACAAGTTGAGTTATTCTCAATGTTCCACAGAATTTCCGGGGCAGGGGAGCGTGGGAGCGGGGAAATGCACAAGGGGTGCATGTGGAAGCTACCCCAAATTTTAGGGAAATTTCAGGGAAACAGGGGGACGTTCGAGTCATAAAAATTAATTTAAAATATAAAAATGATAAATCCCAACAGTAACTATTACCATGTAAAAAGTAAAACTAAAAACTAAATTCATCATTATGGGGTGTACATCTATTACTTATTAGCATTTCAAATTTCAAATTTGTAAATGATATTGAACTATGTTACTATACCCATGTAAAAACTAAAAACTAAATATCATAATTATCATTATGCAAAGTATATCTAAATTCAAATTTCAAATTTATAAAAGATAATGCAACAAATGCTAAAGTTTGAAATAGTCAAATAGATACCGAACAATGAACACAAAGAAGTTAGAACTTAGAACAGTGACGACTGCTCCAAGTAGTCAAATAGATACAGAACAATGAACACAAAGAAGTTAGAACTTAGAACAGTGACGACTGCTCCAAGTTTAGTTGCAATATGATATGAAATGAAATCGTGAGAGGATAGCGTTTAGGAAGGTGTTAGACTCTTAGGTTAGTCTAGGATTTAATTTAATTTTTGTTTAATAATGTTTTAATTTTTTAAACACTTTTTTAATATTTTAATTTGCATTTATTTTTATTGTGAAAAATGAAAATTTGGGGGGAATGGGGGGACTCCTAGAAGCTCCCCCTAGAGAGAAACGCATTCCGCACTTGGGAAAACATGGGGGAACGCGTTTCCCCGAGTTTCCCCCAAAAGGGGGACGTGGGGAAACGTTTCCCCAGGAGTTTCCCCGTCCCGGAAGCGTGGGGGAGCGAGGGGGCGTGTTCCCCACCCAAGGGGACACGTCCTCATGGAACACTGGTTATTCTTCTTGAGCAGTTCGAGAGAGAAGTAAAAAGGGAGATTCACCAGCAGCAGAGAAGTGCAGCTGGAAGGGCGAATTGCAGCAGCATCTAAGAGAGGGCAAATTCACCAGCAGCAAAGAAGTGCAACTGGAAGGGCGAATTCACTAGCAGTGGAAGAGGGAGCGAATCCCAAGTCAGACAGAAGCAAGAAGGGGGAGCAAATCCCAAGGTAGTCTTCAGCAGTGATCAGACATGAAATCCAAGGCTGGGATTTCAGAGATAAGTCTGTGTGAATACTGAGAAAAGATCTGTTGTATTTCTTTCTGAAAGATAATAAAAAACTTCTACTCTCTCACTGGTTTTCCTGCAAGGGTTTTTCCAGGGTCATATTGACCAAAAATATCTGTCTTTCTTCTGTGTGTGTGATTATTGCTCATCTAAAAGAGCAAAAGACTTCATGTGTTTCCAGCTATAAATATTTGTTTATGCTTATCTATTTTCACCGTCAGCAAAATTGGGTTCGGGCATTAAACTATGATTTATTCAGACTTGAAACTAGGTTGGGGTCAAAGAATAAAAATTTACAAAAACAAATCCAGATATTCTCAAAACCCCTTGGGACTGATTTCCCTAAGGGACCATTCTGAGTGATAACATGGCGAAAAAATAAAAGATAGACAACAGAAAACAAATAAGCACCAAGAAGGGCATTTTACGGCTCAACATTGATTCTCTTTACAAAGCAACAAAGTTATTATATTTGCATTGTGCAAAGCATAGCATTTAGTTCTATGACCTCCAAATGAAACATACAAACTTAGAAAGCATGTTATTAAAAGCTTTCTTCACGGCACAGGTTTTCTTTAGTTACAATAAGAGCTACAAGTGATAACCTAATGAATTGTTTTCATTCTTTAAATTTCATCATTTTAACGTGCTGTCCAGGTACAAAGGATATTTCATCTGAGCAGTGCCAGATCAAACAACACTGTAGCGTTATGCATATTCCAGTAAAACAGAATGTTGTTTACCTTCAAAATATTCATATAGACTGCTCTTCAAGAAAGAGTTCTCTCCGTTCTTCCAATGGAGCATGAAAACGCCACATGAACACTTTACATGCTACCAGTGCTAACTTGTCTGGATTCTTGGAGAAACAAATCCTGATTATAAAAGCAAAAGAGAGTAAAATGTGGTCCCTTAAAGAGAATATATGACATTTTATAGGATCATCAATCAATGTTGCCACATTTATCTCTGTAGCAGACAAAGGCTGCCAAGGTCCATTTGAGACAGGTCACAATGCATTTTACCCAGTTATAAGCAGGTAGCATGTAAAAGACATAATGTCTAATAAAACAGAATTGAATATATGAATTGTAAATATGTACAATAGGTTGGGGCTCTGTTTATGACTCATACCCCTTAGATGAATGGTTGTCTCATGTTGGTGATCTTACATTGATACTAATGCATTTGATAATTAATTAATAGCATTTTAATAGCCCAGTGGGCTAGCTCAACTAGTTGAGTGCTGTGAATTAAAGCAGATCTTGGGATCAAGTCCTGGGACTGGCTGCCTCTGTGATGTACTTGATATGTGTGGGGACCTCACTCGATGTCCCTGACAGATTAGGCACACTAAGTCTATGCCATGTGCTTCACACTGGGTACCATCCTCAGAATGAGGGGAAGTGCCCAGAGGTTTCCCCCACTCAATGTAGCTGACAGGTTAGGCACACTAAGTCTATGCCATGTGCTTCACACTGGGTACCATCCTCGGAATGAGGGGAAGTGCCCAGAGGTTTCTCAGGGTTCTAAATTCTAAGGGGAAAAAATTTAATAGCATCTTAATTATGCCTTCATGAGGTACATTATAACACAATCAAGTTATCAACAGAAGTTGGCTTGCCCACTGGACTAACATCAATAACAGAAGAATGGCTTACAAAGAACAGACAACTTTTTTATTTTGACTCCAGCGAAACCACTCTTTCCAAAGGTCCATTGTAGTTGGAATTATTTTTTATATCCTTAGCTTACTAGAAACTTTGTCCAAGATTTCAGCCTGGCATGAGAAGGTGTAAATTTCACTAGGCATTGGATGACCCTGTGAGTGCATCCAAGGTTCATGCAGAAGAAGACTGTATTATGTATACATATTTACTAGATGGAATACTCTATAAAAGATTCAATACTGTCAGTCAATCTTACTTCTTTAATTTCATCCATTTCTAGGATAAAGTAAAAGGAATCAGCAGTAATTTTTGTGCTTGCCTGGATTGTATAAAGGATAGAAATGAGGAAAAGAAAGAACATTGTAGAGAATGGATAAGTATTTGGTACCTTTACGGAAGCAATCCAAGGCATCCAACGGTTCACACCTTCCCTGTCAGACCACAATTCCCAGGCCACAGACAAAGGGACATCAACTTCCACTCGAGCCCTGCACTGTCATTTATTAGCTCTCTATAGTCAAAGTAAGGTCACAAAATAATTATCCTTTATCTAGCTAAAGCTTCCAGAAGCCCCAGAATAATGATGACACAAGAGTGTTGTTAGAAACTTAGAAATATCCGTATCTTTTTCCAATTTACAGGTCACAAAATTAGTTGAATCTACTTGCCAGTAGGAAGTGGTCAGTAGCCTTTCCACAAATGGACTGACAGTAACCATGGCCACTCTGATGAAAGCAACTAATCTTTTAAATTTTGAGTAGCATTGGGGATCCTATGATGAACTCTGTGCATTGTCTGCCCTTTCATGATCTATTAACAGAAGAGATATGACCTTCATGCTTTAAGTGTCAAGGTTTATACTCAAGATATAATGAAATTCTTCCTATCTTTCAAGGAATGTTTATGGCAAAGATCAAAAATCATTCATTGTACAGCTCAATCATTCAACCTCCCAGCCACAACTGATACATCATAAGTGTAGAAATTAGCTGGCTACAATAAACATTAATTTGCATTATCAAAAAATCTCCTTCTGAGGTATTTGGCAAAGAAACACCCTTCCTACATGTTAACACTAAAAATTCCACAGAAAAATTTGGTGTTAGAAATCTTGAGGTTCACTGGGCTTGTACAACAAGTAGAAGTGAAGAGGAGAATGGTTGATTAACAAATGACAACGGGATTTTTTAGGTGAAGAAAGTGATGAAGCTTTTGAGGAAATGATCATAGAGATTGTTGAGTTGCTTAAGAGACCCTCCCGAAGGTTCATCTCTAGCAGCAAAGATTGCAGCAGCTACCTTTCCTTTACCGTTAGGAGCACTTGTGAAATCTAACAAGAGCATTAAAGATGGGTAAGAGTTTGGAGTTTATTAAGGATATTACTATATCAGCAATGGAGTTGCTGGAAGTCCATGGCCTAGCACAACCATTGTGACAGCATTCTGTCCTAAAAAGCTCTGAGATGGTACAGAGATGTCAAGTACCATTGTTATAAAGGTGGAAGGTGTTTTTCCTTAATTGCTTCCTAGCACCTGAACCTGCACCGTTTCCAGTGCATATCAATATAGATCATGCAGGATTCTCATGCTTACAAATAACACTCAGAAAGCAACCGGAGCGTTATACCAGAACCTGATGGTGACCTTTTTGGGCTCAGAGCAAAGGTTTTTAACACAGATTTAAAGGAGTTTGGAAGACAATGAATACATATTACAAACCTTGTTCTTCATGATTACTTTGAGATGATAGAAGATCAAGTTTCCATATTCTCATGCCAATCTGGGTGCTTTGATTGAATACTGCTGATGGTGATGTCATGCTGCTATTATATCAGAAGAAGAGCACCTTTTGCAATGTTGCTCCAAGCTTATTTTGTGGGATTGATTGGTTTCAGAATTTCCTACACACCTTGGGCGCTTTTCTTAGACCTCTCAAAGCGTTTGTGCTGCTATTCAGCACTGAATTGAAGTGCTTTATTGAGAACTCCGTATCCTGACTCAAGGTTTGTTGTTCTCAGAAAAGTCATGCACCTTAATTTTTGACACTGCCTTGAGTGCTATATCGTCCGTGCTATAGTAGCACTACAATTGAAGGTTGTTCTTGGGCCTATCTACATCTATTGCTAGCATCAGAGAGCACCTCCATTGAATCCAATCAAAGCATGTGGGTGCACCACATAAGGTTCCTGAGAGCATTTACACCAGTGTTGCAAATATCACCAATAAATTGGCTATGCGCCGAGAAATCGCGAGATTTTCTCCCTGTCGATTTTTTCTCTCCAAAAATTTCAGGCCGATTTTTTCCCGAGAAATCACCAAGAAATTGGGAAAAAAGCGCCTGGCCCAGAAACAGGGGTTTTGAAAGCCGATTTTCACTCTTTTTTTGTCATTTCCAGATCTAAGTGACATATTAAAGCCATCATTCAAGGGCAGATTGATCATTGAATTCCTTATTCCCTAGGCTGCTAATATACTCAAGATCTGAGACAGGATTGAAGCTTGATCACTTTGATCGTGTCATTCATCATTGTCTTCTAGAAAAAATATTTATTTTGGCAATTACCGTACCTCTGCGATAAGTTCGATTTACTAATGTTATTGGGCTAATAAAATATTTTAAATCTGAGATAGTATTACAGTGACTCTGTTTCACTCTGCTACCATTTGACTACTGCTGTTACAAGCCTTCATTTACTTCACTCTTGGAACACTTGAACAACATTTGTTAGGTAGGCTGTTTGAGTACTACTGTGGATCAAGTCTGAGTATGATATTTTACTATTGCTGTCATAACCCTTCATTCAGTAACCAATTAAGACTGATCTGATATAAACAGCCTAAATAAATCACTACTTGAATGCCAAATTTGGTTCTATGCAAGTTACTGAAATCTAAACTCAGGACAACATTAGAAATTAGTACTTGCAAATTAAATTTTGATGAGTTTTTGACCTTGTTGCTATACAAGTTTTGAAATCCTATTGGTCTAAGCCAAATATTGAATGTGACATCGAGTCTACCTATTCTACCTTCTTCTACATGACTTTAGTTTCGAGTGTCTTCTTCAGTTTCTAGAGGACATCATTTTGTAGGGTCCTCTTCTAGAGGACATCAGAATCCAGTATGAGGCCCACAAGCCTCAAGGGCACCTACTCCTAGTTTTAGAGGAAGAGCCATTTTTGCAGCAATTACCTTTACCCGTAAAAGTGGTGGAGGTAATTGATAGTTTATTTACTTGATTTCATTGTAGATGACTCATGAGTCATGATGATGATCATGAGATACATTTATTATATTTTTTTATGACTCAGAATTCAGGACACGATTTATTTTTTGTGTGATGTATCACTAGACATCTTATATATTGTATATATCAGTTTTCTTTCCATATTCATGTGGCAATTTGTTTATTTGATGTTCTTGTTGCTTTAGATGTTTAAAAATTTGAAAAAAAAAGAATATTTTTGAATTTTTTAAGTTTGTCGATATATTGCTGATGCGTTCCCGAGATATTCCAAAATGATGTTTTCGGGACCCTGCCGATTTTTTTGCCAAGACGATGTTTGCAACATTGATATACACTACTTGCACAAGTTACAACCAGCAGGCAGGTTGAACTTTTTAAGGAAGTTAAAAGCAGTCAGGAGGGCACTATCATTAGAATTATCATCTATTCTTAGCATCATGAAGAAAGACGCTGCTTTGAAATTTACAAATCATATTTTTGGGGTCTGTTTTAGCATTAAAACATTCAGCAGACAGGGAGAATTAAGTCAGTAGTTACAAACACTATACTGAGCAGATCTAACATCCAAAATGACAGCAGTAAGTTGCACCATGTTACAGCTCAAACTAGCATGTGTGATTAAAGCCCAAAAGAACAAAGCTAGCCCAACCACAACTTAGAGGAGTTACCCACTGTCACCTCAATAACTCCCTCTCTGCACTATAGGTTGGCTCTTCTCCAACTCAAGGGGGGCTTCCCTAGAATATGATTGCTAGGCTATGACAATGAAAAACAAGGTGATGTGAAGAGATTGCTTATCAAAATGGTTTGTATTTTTGGTAGTATAGATAAATAAAGGGGCGATGGAAAGACCAAGAGACTAGTGCCAATCCAACAAGGGCAAATGGAGTCAAGGGGCTCAGTCCAAGAGGACAAGTTCATGGATGATTAGGGGAACTAGGGTTGCATTCACATACCATAGTGAAACCCTAACATGCTGCAAAATGAGGTAGAAATATACTAGAAGGGCCCAAAGAGGTACAACATCAAAACATTGTCAACTAAGGTGTGACTTAAGCAATGAAGTATAAAGGAGCAACAACTCTAGAAAGATGATGGGAACAAATTAATAATTTCAAGCATAAGACAGCAAAGGGAAATATAGGAAGTACTTCTCACAATTAACCCTTCCAATGAAGTAAATAAATCCTTATCATATGGCGTTAATCAACAAATTCTAGTAATTCCACAATTCAGTAGCAAAATAGAGAAATAGGAACTGTTGCCACCAAAAACACACTTGACCGTGGAAAAGTCTTCCAACCACTAGGTGTGTTCCGAGGGCAACTATGAGTTTAGAACAGAATGTCACCTCGATTCCTAACTCCTCCGTTTAGACCCAACTCCCTAAAGGTCAAGGGGGGTAGTCCCTACTTACTTAGTTTCTTAAAGATTTTAATCGGGAGCTAGAATTTATTAAGGTTTAAATTAAGTTTATTAACAAGCAACCATGCAGAGATGCAATAGTTTTCAATGACAGGAACACCTTGCTTTCGAATTAAATCAAATGCAATTAGAAGAAAGACAGAAACAACTATTCATGTTCAGTGCCTATTCTATTGGGCTTTAGAAAATACAATACATAATAATGTAAAAATACAAGATAGACAAGAATTTGCAATGAAATGCTTCCCAAATACTTAGTTAATTCAATACAATAAATTGCTCATTAACATAACTCAACTTGCATTAAATAAAATGTAACCATGAAATGTAACTTGATCTGAAAATGTAAATAACTCGAACTAAAAATGCTTTGAAAGCAAAATTGTGAATGAAACAAGATATTGTAGTGTTTTGCAAGTGGTACTGTAAGTTGTAGTTCATTTTAGGTATCACTTGAGATTTGGGGAATTAATGTGTGGAACAATAAAAGTACAACCTGACTAATGTGTCTACCCCTAACACTTATCTCTTACGATTTGAGAGAGATTGTTGGGTGCTCAACAAGAGAACACAAGGTTCCCTTCTAGCTCCACAAGTCAATCCCAAAGATTGTTGGGTGCTCAACAAGAGGACACTAAGTGCCGCAAGGCTCCGAACAGCCTCTACCCCTCTAACTCCACAGGTCAACCTTTCTTTTCTCAATTTCTTATCAAGATAAAAGTTAGGTGCCTATTAATCTAGCCAATTCAAATCTTCTCCCTTTCTTGTCACCCAGGGTCGGACCAACCGGCAAGGGGAGTGAATATGGGGCGAAGATTGGGGCAAGGTTTATTTATTTCCAAAAAAAGAATAAAAACTTTACAAAGATTTAACTACACTAGCCAGCACAATATTGCAAGGATGGCAAAGCCAAATCACTTACAAGGTGTCGGCAAAAAAGTAAAATAAAGCTAAATAACAAACTAATCCTAGCCACTCAATCCACTTTCCAAATGGAAAGGATGGGGCAAAAAATAAACATGCGGATATGAAAACTAATCACTTTAGCCCTTTTTCAATTCTTATGCAAGGGTGGGCAAGCCCAACTTCCTTTGCATGCAATGGATGGCAACTTTCAAAGAATAACAAATGTGCACCTAGCCACACAACTCTCTTCCTAAAGAAGAGATGGGGCAAACAATTAAAAGAAAATAATGGAAAATAACAAGCCCTAGCCTCTCTTCACTTTGCAATGCAAAGGTGGGAAATCCCTACCTCCTTTGCATGCAAGGGATGGCCAAAATATATACCTCAAATATAACTTTGAAAATCAAACAAAGAAATAAGTCCAAGAGACTTTCTTGAACTTTTTACAAAGACAAAAATTTCAGCACCTTTAAATAAAGAAAAATGAGAAAGAGAATGAGGATTTGACCACTTTGAGGCAGTGGGTTTTGAAGTGGTGACCCTTGGGGATTCTTTGCCCTATTTTTTGCCCAAATTTTGACAGAGTTTCCCCTTGTAAAACCCTAAACCTGCTAAAAATCATGCAAGTAAAATGTGGTAAAAGATGCCCAAAATCACTTTGGGACACTTTGCATACAAGTGTAAAAATTTGCTCAATATATGTAATAAAAATTATAAAATCAATGGCTTCAAATAGCTTGTAAAATGAAGATTTAAACTAGACTTGAAGATGCAAATAAAGGTAAATAAAAATGCAGAAATTTTTGCATTTTTGAAGGAGTTAGTGTGCTCTTTGCTCTTCAAACAGTTGAAGAAGTGGAGCATCTAACCAAAGAATCCCACTCTTCAATCCAGATAACCTGCAACTTGAAATATAAGCTAAACAAACACAAAGAGAGGTGAGATTCTCACAATGATTAAAGAAATCAAACTAATCAACCAAGAAATGCTTGAAGTTCTTGAATGCAAGAGAGAAAAACTCATAAGATCTACACAAACTAAGAAAATCTTACCAAGGCAAAACAGTTTGCCTCTTTGGCCTCACTTGTACTTGAAAAAACTTGAGAAAATGGGAGCAAGTCATCACCAGCGGCCAAACAACACAAGATCTCCTCCAAAGCTTTTATTAAAAATACCCAATGGCTGGAAATTACAGTAATCTCAAATAATGAGAGCAAAATGGAAGCAAGAGAGAGCAAGAGAGTGAGAGCATGAGAGATTGTAACCCAAATGAGGAGGGGAGGCCTCCTTAAATAGGAAATGAGTGAGGAGAGACCCCAAGTGCATGCAAGCCACTTATCAAAATGAGAGAGTGGGAGCTCAAAGAGGGGAACCACTTCTCTTGGGGGTACCTCCTAGGGTGAGAAATCAAATAGAAAAGGGGAGGAAACCCCCCTCTACTATTTTTAATCTTCATTCTAAGCCCAAAGGGGGGGGACCACCAAAGTGGGACCCCTTACTTTGGCTTATTTTTAAATATCTCAATTTCCATGGTAGAGAAGGTGCCCCCCCTTTGGCCACATCTTCATTCTTGTGAAACACTTGCATTGGGGGGGAGATTTTTTCTTCTAAAGTCACCTTAGGAACATAATATAACACTTGGAAACTTAATTTTCCCTTTCCAAGTGACTTTAGGCACTTTTCCAAAATTTGGCTTGCTAATTAATTGTCAATTTTCCTGATTTCCTTGACTGACTTTGGCAAATGTGACCAAAACCTTAGCAAGACTTGTCCGAATGACTTCAAACTTTTCCCAAGGGTGTAGGGGGACTCATGCCATTGCTTTTGAGTACCCATACCCATATTCATGGGCATTAGATGCCATTTAACACTCTTTTTAATACAACTTTTTTATGTTGAGGGGCAATTTTTAATCACCAAAAATTAAAAAATCCTACGTAAAACCTAATGAAATTCCGCAAGACTCTGGATAGTGTCTAGCATGGTTACATAGAACATTCCTAGCCCTTAGCAACCCTATGGACTCTATCATTAGAATGCTTTTCACCACTTTGGAGGTATTTTTGAGTGAAAAACTCAGAGAATTAAAATCACTAAAAAGGAATTTTAATTATCTAAGGGAAAAAACACTCGATGAAAGGACTTCCCTAATGATAAAGTGCTAGGTGACCAAGTTATACAAAAACTACACCTTTATGTTGACATATCATTACAATATCCCTCGTAGGGGTGCGGAAATTTCATGGAGAAAAGATAAGAAGAAGAGTTGCCTCGCTTGAACAAAATTTATTAGGTACTTCTTTCTCATCTACCATGCACATGGTACATGGTTGGCCACCTAGTTGGTTAGGTGGTCAACAGGAACATATGCCACACTTTGAATGGAAAATAAAAATCTCGACACTTCAAATTGCACCAAGAAAGATGTATACATTAAGCTCCAAAAGAAAGGGAACTCTCAAAATCCAACCATGAAAAATGAAGGAGAGAGCAAAGCCTTGTATAGTTTTTAGCTCCTCTTCTTTCTACAACGAAATAATAATAATAAACCCTGGATCTAGCCTAGAGTGGAGTTATCAAACCAAAATACTCCAACTACTCTAACAAAATCCATGAAATATGGTGGTCAAAGCCACAAATACAAGTCTCCAAGATGAATGAGAGGAAGGCATCAAGAGAAGGTAAATGACAAGTAAAAGCCCAATGAATGGCTTCCAAAGGCCCTCCAAGTATATTGCTCCAATAGATAGTGTCCAATAATCATGATAGTGTCCAATAATCATGAATGAAGGCGGACAAACCCTTGATCTAGGATTTGACCCGCTAGATTTCCTCAAATGCCAAACAACCCCTGTAAAATGTGCAACAAAGCCTTTACAACTCCTCCAAATTGGAATGCTCCAATGAATAAGGCCTCAAATGGTAGAAGGCTTCCTTAAAAATGGCAATAAATGACATAAGGGGCTCCTCCAAGGTGAATGTTTTCCATGAAAAAGGCTCCAAAAGGCATATGCAGCGAAAACATGTCGTGGCCCTTTAAATGGCGACTCTGGAATTGCCAATTTCCTCAATATTTATCAAATTTTCTAATATAGCCACTTTTTGAAAATCCCACGGCTACTGTACATCTAGTGGCATTGAGCTGATAAAATTTTGGGCACTCTATCAAAAGATAAGTTGTCCCTATTATAGCTCAATTTAGCACCTAAGTGGAAAAGTCCCAACCCACAAGAGCTATCAAGTGCAACTTTGTAAGAAAAGCACCACTATCACTTCAATGCTTAACTTCCATCTTTTAGGCCAGCTTTCAAGGCCAAGGGAGGCTTGCCAATGGGTTGATTAGATCTAGGATTTGAGGAGAGTTAAGGGAAAGGAGATCAATTTGCTTTAGATGTGAAGTGTGAATTTTTAAATTAATTTCTCAAAGTAAGAATTCAATCTTTTGAAATTTGAAATGACCAATAGAATAAATATTCAAGAGATTGTTCAATGATGTAAAATATAACGAACCATGAACATTTGCAATAAGAACAGTGAAATAAAGACAGCAATGGATCACAAGACTTGAAAAAGTAAAAGTGCTTAAAAAGGTAATTTCATTGCCATGCAATGCAATAAATCATTCACCAAGTGAGATTGCAAATATAGAATAAGCTGTTTTTATTAAAGATCTTGAAGTTGGGCTTTGAATGAGGCCTTGCTTGAGAGAGGATTTTTGAAACAAGGTGTCACCCAAAATTAATTAGACCGGACTTTTTGAAGTGATTAAAATCACTTCTCCAAGTGTGGGAATGTGGTCTTATTCTTAGTTAAAGTGCCAATTGCTCCAAGTTAATTATCCAAATTACATGTATATCCCTGATTCATAAAAATAAAAGTGACATCAAGAGCATATGCTAAATGGAAGATAGTGATACGAAGCTTGCACAAATAAAATTCCAGAATTATTAGCAAATGATTATGTAAAATATAACACTCAAAGTTAAACCATTAACCAAGAGACATCTCCAAAATTAACAAGTGTAATTATTTAGCCAATATACCCACAATAAATGAGATATTAAACCACCATTAACTAAACAAGAAATTCAAGTTATCTTGCAGTTATATGGTATCCAATAGAGCAGTAAAACTCAAAAAAAAAATCCAAAATTGAAACAAATTACTTTAGCCAACGATTAAAGGTGATTCAACAAGCGAAAATGATAATTAACCAAAGTAAAATTTCCAGAAAATTAGAACTTATTGTCTTAATGTTTTGTGGTGAGGAAAACAACAAGGAAACTAAGAAAAATTCAAATTTTAACCCCAAATCAAGTGCATAAAATCTAAATCTTAGATGCTAGAAAGGGCTAAGAAAACTTTCTAGAATTAAAATATATTGTTGTAATAATTTCAATAGTTAATCAAATGCAAAGTTGGCCTCTTAAAACCACTAAAACTTCAAAAAAAATCATACTTTTATCCTAGAAGTTTTGTGATTATTTCCAGCATAAACCCTTATGAGAAATATGGAGTTTAGAGGTAACTAGGGTTGATTTTACTTATGTTATTTTTTGCATGGCAAGTGAACTCCAACCAGGAATATAATGAAATTAAAGCCTAGAGAATAATATAAAACCGTAAATTTATGTTAGTTTTTTAACCCTTAAACAGATCTGATTAGCAGTCTTCAGTTTAATTATTCACTTTCAGATTTTAACCAACAAAAATAAATATTGCAAATTTGAAACATTAAAAAACTGTAATACATTGTCTAAGCTAACTGAAAATGCACAGCGGAATAGATCACATAACCACACAGTACACAAGGTATACCCTGGAAACTCCAATCCCTGGGGAAAACCAACAAATGATTGTCTTCTTTTATTATGTGAATTACAGAATGCTTCAGCACTTACAGTCTTCAGAAAAAAAAACATTCATAACTCAACTGGATACCAACAGAATCTCTCCGAGCCACTTGCAACAGGTCCCTGAGACCCTAGCAAACCCAAGACAACTGAACACTCAACTAGCACCCTCCTCCTTCAGGGTGTACGTCCAGGCGTACAGAGCCGTACGGAAATGTACAGACTCTTCTGCGGCTCCTTCAAAACCTCGGTGACCATATGCGGCTGGGCAGAGGACTTATACACGCTCTCTTGTTGACAGGGAGACTAGGACTCCTCACTGATTGAATGTGCTCAAATCCCTCCATCACTCTCAAACAATCTCAGCTTGTGATAATCACTCTCTCCAAAGCCTCTAAGAGAATCTCTCTCTTAAATCTCACCACTCACTAATCAAACTTCCTCAATATGTCTCACTAACTCACCCTCAAACTCCTTTATAATATTCACTTTATGCAAATACCATGGACCCTTAAATACCATGGGTTAATTGACCTTTTTATATAAAGTATTATACAGGTTACTTTTACAAAGAGAGTTACAATTTGAGGATACTTCCACGTGATAGACACAAGCCATCATAGAAGCACCTATCCTCACTACAAACTTCAACACTCCCTCTTAGTGAGGAAGGTGATCTACACCACCCCCAACTTGTCCCTGAAGAACTCAAACTTACCCTTAGGCAATCCTTTGGTGAGGATGTTTGCAACCTGCTCATTTGTGGAAATGTATTGGAGCTTCACAACTTCTCTCTAAACTCTATCCTTGATGAAATGATACCTGATCTCAATGTGCTTTTACCGATCATGAAACATTGGATTCTCAAAGAGATAGATGGAACTCTGATTATCATAGTAGATGACTATTGGGTCCAATTCTAGACCAAATAAACCTATGAGCATCTTGGGAAAGCCATATGGCCTCACAACTTGCCAAACTGGCTGCCATGTATTCGACCTCTGCAGAATTAAGTGTCGTTGACTTCTGCTTCCTACTAAGCCAAAAAACAACTCTTTACCCCAAGCTAAAACAAGAACCCGAGGTGCTTTTCCTATCCATTGCACTGCCTACCCAATTGGAATCTGTGTATCCCACCAACTGCACTCAATCACCTCCAACATACCTGGGTCCATACTCCATTGTACCTCTAAGATACATAAGCACATGCTTCGTTGCTATCCAGTGCACCCTCCTCGGTTCCACGATGTACTGGTTGAGGGTGTTCATAGCAAAACAAATATCCGATTGGTGTTGACCAAATCCATCAAAGAACCAATCAACTGCTTGTACACCGTGGAATCCACCAACTCTTACTCATAAGCATTCAGCTTCTTCAAGTTGGTGATCATGGGCATAGTCATAGGCTTGCAGTCCTCCATCCTAGATCTCCTCAAAATCTCAAGTGCATATTTTCCTTGACCAAGGAAAATCTCACCTTCACGTTGGCACACCTCCAATCCCAAAAAATAATGCATCAATCCAAATTCCTTCATCTCAAACTCCTCTGCAAGGTCCCTCTTGCATCTTGCTATGAGCTTCTTAGATCTTGTCAGAAACAGGTCATCCACATATAGTACAAGAATAATTGGATCATTACCAACCAACAGAAAGTACAGATTGGAATTTGCCTCACTCTTAACGAAGCCCATACTCAACAGATAATTGTCGATCCTAGAATACCAAGCTCTAGGTGCATACTTGAGACCATACAGATCCTTCTTCAACCTATGTTGCCGCCTAATTCGCACCTCGAGTCACTTGGCAGAAATCTTCAAGCCACTGGGTGCAACCTTGGGGGTAAGCAAGAGTCAAGTGTTGTCACTTGATCTTGATTCCTCTATCTAGGCTCTCTCCTAGCGAAGCCAAGGGGGGTGGTCCCTAGTAAAATAATCTAAGGTTGTATTAATCTATGAAAATAAAACAACTAATCTAGGAGATGATGATACAAATACTGAAATTGAGAGAATCTGCAAGTAAGTTAAATCATCAGCATATATTAACATCTCATTTAACACATCAATGAATTTAAATAGCTAGAAATAAATAGATGATGCAGTAGACCAGTGCTAATGGACTGCTTGCGTGTAGGGGGGTTGCTAGTGATGTCTCAAGGAGTATTGCAATTGTCTCGATTGGTCAGTTTTAGGATTATTAAATGAGTAGTTAAGGAGTGGGTAAATTGTTGATCAATTTTATTAAAGATGTGGTAATGCTCTGATTATTAAAGGAAAAATGGTATTCTAGATATACCCAAGGGGTACGAAGAATATGTCTGGATTTACTAGGAAGTGGCTCTCACAGTGACATGTGGGATAGATGGAGTCGTGGGGTTGTGTTCAACACTACACCAACAAGAGTGTAGCCTAACGGGGCCCCACAATCACTTTCTAGTAGGTCCCGCTTCACTTGAAGAGTTTCCCCACTAACGAGTAATTTCCAGTAAGTGTTGGATTTTCACTTTTTGGTTTAATTGAAGTGTTAGACTGATTACTAGTCACTCCAATCCCTTTCTGATTGTCCCACCGATCCAGCCAATGGCTTGCAATGTTCACAAGAGCATACGATAATTGAAGCCTTATTTATTTTTAAGGATTTTAAACTTAAATGTGAGTTGTTTAAATCACAATACCGATACTCTCGTTTCCGAGAACACGGTCGGATTCATTAATTTTTATGCAAGAAAGTAAGAACTTGAAAAAAATTAAAAATTTGGAAATTTAAAAAAAAAAAAGACGCAAATCCCCCCTCGAGGGATGGGATGTGGGCACTTGGCTTCCCACTCGCCTCTCTTTTTTACAATGATTCCAATGAAGAATGTTAGCGTTCCTTTGTAGGATAGGAAACACTAATTTACAAGTTTTAAGGCCTTCGAAAAATGGCCATAGAAGAAAGAGTGAAAAGAGGGGTCTTTGGATGGCTTAGATCTTCAAAATTTCACTAGAGTGCCTCTCTACTCGATCACCTTTTGCTGCAAAACAACCAGTAAATATGAGCCAAAGATGTTAGATAATCATTTAAGAGCATAAAAATTTAACAAAATTTTCAAGTACTTTAAAGATAGAAAATTTCAAATGCCAGATTAGTACTTGCTAGAAGCTAGATCCTCTAAAATAATACTTTTTAAACTCAGATTTGAACTTTCAAATGCATATGTAAATCAGATTGATAAGATATTCTGTAATATATTAATGAGATCTAGCTATGTACAAAGAACTAGTAACTGAAAGAAAGCTTGAAATTTGTGTCAGAAATGCAGTGTAGTCAGACTTGGACTCGACAAATACTCGGCTGGCTTGGGACTCGGCAAACTCGCTGACTCGGATAAGACACGGATCAGACTCGGCAAATACTCAGCAAATTTGAAAAAAATAAAAATATAGCAATTTTTGTACACAAAAAACATACATAAAAACATTTCTAATCTATATAAGTTATAAAAACAATTCTATGCAGAAATTCATTAGATCATCTCATAAAAATTTTATAACACAACATTTGACACTCCATAATACCATATTTCTATGCAAAATAGCGAAATGAAAGAGGATTCCTTGAACACATTCCAAAATAATACCAAGTTCAAACTTCAAAGTTCAAATATATAACTCAAAACATAGCCAACTGAAAATAAAAAAAGATAGTGTCTCCAAGTCCAAACTCAAGTCTCATGCATGACTACAAGTAGTAGATCGCCTAACATAGGCCCTAGTAGAGCTAGTACCAACATCACTACACTGAAAAATCAACTGTGATGTAGATGTGTTTGGTGTTTCCATTTCGAAAAATGGAAGACCAGAGGGACCCTCGGTCTCTTCATCAAGCCAACTCAAATCAGCAGAAGCTTCATCCTCCACTACCCAATTAGATACTAGATCAATCTAATCCAATAAAATTGGATCCAAATCCTTTGCTCGCAACTATTTTGTGAGCATCCGAAGGTTGTAGTATATGTAGAACAACTTCTCCAACCTCTCACGCTCCAACCTGTTGCGCTTTTTGGTGTGGATGTGCTCGAATACTGACCAATTGCGCTCACAACCTGACGCACTGCAAGGCTGACTCAGGGTTTTGATGGCAAATTCCTGTAGTTGTGGTGCCTCAGTGCCACAATCTAACCACCAATGGGCTGTTATTAAAAACAAACACACAAAGATTACAAGTTTTGCAATATCAAACTTGAAAAAAAAATAGTGAAATAAAATTTAATGATTTATGTAATTGAATCTTACATGGCACTTTCTTATCCCTGAGACGTTGTGTTAAGCTAAATCCAAACATGCCAAATGATTCTGTGTACATATCTCGCTGCAGATTGTTTTGGTCTTGAATCCCTTGACTTGGGTACATCCTCTCAATGCATAGCATCACACCTCTCATCACCTCAGGATCTTTTTGAATTTTAGTCCCAACATTATAGAATATGCTTGGATTGAGATATGCCCCTGCTGCATGTAATGGTGAATGTAGTTTCCTGTCCCACCTGGAATCAATAATATGCCATATAGGGAAATATTTAGATTCATCCCCCTTATAGTAGGCCTTGATGGCCTCTTTGGCCCTGCCCATCCCCTCATAAACATATCCCATTGGCGGTTTATCACCATCCATGATGCTCAACACTTTCACAAGTGGCTCTGTCATGCTGACAATCTCAGTGACTTCCTCCCATAAACTATCTCTACGGACAGACAAACTCATAGCCATTGCATCTGGTTTTGTGCTATCTTTATAATGTATCCATTCCCTACTACTGACCATTCGTCTCAATGCTTGGTACTTATTAAGAAGGCTTTGAAGGGAGAGAAAGTTTGTTGCAAACTATGTGACAACAAGGCGACTGAACTCACCTTTTGTGTACTCTCTCATAAGGCTCAACACCAAAGCATGGTTATAAATGTATTTGGTTATTTGTTTGTACTCGTGAACAACATCTTGCACCCATGCCAACTTCCCAATGTCCTCCAACATCAAATCTATAAAGTGGGTAGCACAAGGGGTCCAAAAAATAGTAGGGTGTTTTGCACAAAGCAATTTACCTACTGCCACATAATTTGCAGCGTTGTCCGTGATTACTTGGACAACAAGCTTGACCCTCACTTCTTCCACAACCTCTGCTAACAAAGTAAAAATCAGATTTGCATCTTTCACATGTGAAGATGCATCAACAGATTGCAAGAACATGGTTCCTTTAGGGTAAGCCATAAGGAAATTTATGATTGTTCTATTCCTCTGATCTGTCCACTCATCAGACAAGATTGTGCAACCTGTAAACTCCCATGAGCTTTTAATGCTCTCCAACTGTTCCTTGATACACTGCAACTCCTCATCTAGATCTTTCCCCCTAAGTGCACTGTAAGAGGGGCCTTTGTATCTAGGGCTAGCGCCTGCAACAGCATCTATCATGGGTTGATAAAAAGGAGACCTTGCAAGGTTGAATGAGAGGCTGTCATGGTACCAAAACCTCCTCACTGCCATATCTACCTCCTTCTTTTTCCTTTCATTAAAGCTGTCCAATGTTGGTTGAGATCCTGTGAAGGTTTGAGGGAGGAAGAAAGGAGAGGTGGTAGATGGACTTGGTGGAACATTTGATGAGCAACTACCTGGAGGTCCCATTGGAGATCTACCAATCCCTGCAGTTTCAAACCTCATCCTAGATCTTTTGGCATTTTCTTCTTTGATACTTTCCAAAGCAGCGTACATTTTCGCTGTGACTTCTTCAGGGCAGCCATCACAAACTATGACATCTTTGCACACAACTCGAGCTAGGTGGTGTTTTAACCTGTTTATGCCCCCATACATAGTTGTTGGACAGTAATTGCCCTTTACTTGATTGTCTTGCCCTAGGACCACCCGAACACAATGTTCCCATGCTTTATCAAGAGGCCTTCTAGGTGTTCTCCTAGGTGCCATGGATCTGAATCCTGAGAATGGGAAAAAAAATTAAAATAAATTAAAGTAAATTTTGTGTTCTAAGTGTTTTTATGTTCTGGAATCTGAGCCAATACAAGCCCGTGGGCTGTGATGGCAGCATGCACAGGTCTGTGCAGGCTTCCATCACAGCCTGCAGGGTTGAGATGGATCAAGATTCAACTGTCAGCATTTTAAAAAATAAAAATTAACAAAAAAAACTTCAAAAAATAACATTAAAAAAGTTTTAAAAACAACATTAAAATCTAAAAAATTTAACAAATAAATAAAAATTAACATAAAAATTAATAAATAAATAAAAATTAACATTAAAATCTAAAAAATTTAAAAAATAAATAAAAATTAACAAATAAAATCCAAAAATTAACAAATAAATAAAAATTAACAAATACATTAAAATCCAAAAATTAACAAATAAATAAAAATTAACATTAATCTAAAAAAATTAACAAATAAAAACAACAGTAAAAATTTAAAACTTAAAAGTTAAAACACGTAACTAAAAAAAAAAAAAATACCCTGCTGAGAAAGCACACACAATGNCCTTCAACGCACGCGAGCACGCGAACCTAGCAGCTGAAGTGGTTGTTGAACACGCTAAGAACCTGGCAGCTAAAGTGGTTGTTGAACACGCTAAGAACCTGGCAGCTGAAGTGGTTCTCGAAATAATTTGCCAGAGAAACTAAACTATCAACAGAATACAAAACCTCAACGCACGCGACTGGTTCTCAACAGTCAACGCTGAACACCCTACGAAGTGGTTGTTGAACACGCCCGTGCATGAACCAATGGAGAAGCCCGACGCCCGACGCCTGTTGAGAACAATGGAGAAGGCCGACGCCTGTGAAGACTGCAAGACAATGGAGAATCCATCCCGAAGTGAAGTCGGAGGAGGAATTCGCCAACGCTGTTTGCTTCCTTGAGTGAAGGTAAGTTGGCGCCTTCTTTAAGGCAAATTTGGAAGACTTCCCTCGAAAGTTACGTACGTTCGCAAGTCAAAAAAACTAACGCCAAAAATCATGCCGAGTCTCCACAATTCCTGGCGAGTGAGACCGATTTTAGAGATTTTCCATGAATCATGGTGAGTTAGGCGAGTTGGCAAGTTCTCTGGGCGAGTGTGCAGCGATTACTCATTTCGGCTGCAACTCCGGCATACTCGGCGAGTATGAGCCGAGTGTGACTACACTACGGAAATGTATCACCAAGCTTGAACGATAAGCAAAGAAAGAAAAAGAGATGTCCACAAAGAGTTGCCAATGGGATGAAATCTTTTCTTCAAGAATTACTAAAGAAGAAGTAGAGCTAACATGCTCATCCAAACCTCCAGCTTAGGCAACCTATAAAAACTCTACAAAACTTGCAATGGGGATTAAATGCCGGTGTTACCCAATAACAGATACTTAACGAAAGTATGAATTAAAGCAAGAATAATCATAAATTCATAAGCATTCTATTACAAATAACAATAACAAGCAATCATGAAAGTATTACTTCCTATCTTACTAGAACACAATTCCTTTCAAAAGCCAGCAATCCCAAATATATACAAGCTTGCGAAAAATCTACAGATTACCTCAATATTGCATAAAAGAACATACATCCGAACACCATAGACCACACTTGCATTAGCTTCCAAATCATTTTATTAATCAATGATGAAAAAAGTCCAACAGATTACAAGCAGAGGTTCCACACTTCCTGATGTCGAAATGAAGAGAACTTGCTCTCTTAAATAGAAAAACTCAGCATGAGGGGGCGCACTTGCTAAAGGATGAGCTTGATAGCTTCGCGTGAGTTGGATGTGAATTGGATCCCCATGCTTTGGGGCATAAAGAAGGCAATTACCAAAATGCCAAAAGCTTAACCTCAAACCAAATATTTCTTTCTTGCCAAAAGTGCCCCTTTTTTGGGAAAAAATCCAATTTGATATTTAGCAACCATTTCTTTCCTTTTGGTGACTTGTGACTCTTTAGGAATAATTCCATTTACCTTTCCCAACTCACAGAAACTGATTTCGACAAGTTTCTTTTATTTTTTAATTGCCGAATTTTTTAATTAACTCATTTTTCTAGTCATTTTTGGGTTTTTCAAGTAATATTTAATTTTGGAGATAAATAATTACTTGAAAATTTTAAGAAAGTGGGTTTAGGGGTTAAGTGGGTGCTCTGAGTTAGAAAATGAGCACCCCCATGGCCAAAACAACCTCCTAGCCCCCTTTTATGACTTTTTGAACTTTTACAATTGACTTATTAAAAATAGGCCTGTAAAAACAGAAGAAAAATAAATTTTTCCGGAAATTTAAAAAAACTTATGGGGGACTTGGGACATGTTCATAATGACTCAAAATAATGATTAGCATTGTAATAAACATTAACACATAGGTTTTAATAACCTCCCAAGGCCTAACCACCAAGGCAATTATTCCAGCTTTGGAGGCTTGAGTGAAAAACTCGGAAATTATTTATTGTTTAAAAACAATAGATAATTAACAAGGAAAAAACACCCTGGAATAATGCATTGATGACTAAGTCCGAGGAAACCAAACCTTTTACATAAAGCCATCATGCTAACTCATTTTATTACAATTCTCCATGGGGTATGAACATGTTAGGAAAATTTTAAAATGGCTTAAGAAGGCCTGCATGGACTTTTGAACTTGAAAATTGAACAAGTAATTGTTCATCTTTGGCGGCTCACTTAAAAGTCCAACTGAGTGCAACTCAGGTGGTAACAACCTACACACATGAGAATCCCTCCCATGTACCTCAAAACCCTGAGGTTGTTCTATATACACTTCCTCCTCAAACAACCCATTAAGGAACATTGTCTTCACATCCATCTGATGTATCCTCCAACCCATCTCTGAGGCCATAATCATGACAGCTCTAACATAACTATATTTGGCATCAGAAACAAAGGTCTCCTCATAATCAACTCCCTCTTTCTGGGAGAACCCCCTTGCTACGAACCTTGCCTTGAACTTCTCCACGCTACCATCTGCAATATGCTTGATCTTATGGATCCCCTTGGAGCTCACCACTGAATTTCCCTCCAGTCTAGGCACTATATCCCACACATCATTCTTCATGATGGAAGAATACTCCACCATGGCATCCTTCCTGAACTGCTGGTCTACAGCCTCCTCAAGTTGGAAATTGTGCAACTTCAAAAGTTATTCTTATTGTACTTGTATTATATTTCCATGTACCTCCTACGGAAGTTCATATTGATATAACTAATCATGTAAATCCCAGAAATATTCGATGTAAACCTTGGAGAAAGAATAAACAAGATAAGAATAAAAATATAATTGTTTTTGTATTTTCCCCAACGTAGGTCAGCCACAGTAATTTTCCACTTGGAAAATCAGTATAAATAGGAGGGGGCCCTCCTCATTATTACACACATTCACTACAAGTCACTCAGACATAAAAGGTGCGCCACTGCAATCTAGGAGAGTATTTTTCTGGGGTTATATCTTAGAGAGACATTTTCTCTCTCTCTCTTCTTCTTTATGTTCTCAAGAGTCATTATCTCTATACAAAGGTTTGTAGGGTTTTTCCCGATTGGGTTTCCCAAGGTAAATTCTTGTGTTCTTTATTTATGTGCTTTGTCTTTATTCTAGAGATCCTATTGTTTATTTGTAAATCAGAGATACTACTATAATCTTGTAAAAACTAACATGGTAGCAGAGCAGTTCTAGAAGAGGCCATTGTCGGAAACTAGGGTTTGTCGGAAACTAGGGTTTGACCTTCCAAGGCCTTCCCTCATCTCTTCGGAAGAAAAAGAGTTGTAGAAACTACGCTCTAGGGGCGGTGCATCTTTTGGTGGAAGCATAACTAAATTTGGAGAAGTTTCAATTTTTTACTGCGGGATACTGCAGGAAGAAACTAGGGCATCAAGTTTCGGAGGCTTCCCACCACTGTCTTGGCCCGAGCTCATCTTCCCTCAACTCGCCTTGATAGGGCGCATCTATCTGTAAGGTCAGATTCACTAAATTCCAAAATTCATTTTTAACATAACTCCTGCTAGGGTTTCTGGTTCAGATCTGTAGACAAGATGATTCGAATGAAGGTTGAAGATCGTCTTGATGGGGCTGCAAACTTCATATCCTAGAAGCCTAGGGTTCTTCTCACTTGAAGTTTGTCAATGAGAAAGTTCCAGAACGAGAAGTGGAAGAAGACAAGCCCCAGTGGAGGAAGTATGATGCAAAAGCAAGAAGGATTATGGTGGACTCAGTTAAAGATCACTTAGTTCCTCAAATCTCAGAAAAGAAGACAGCTAGGAAGATGTTCAAGACCTTGAAGAAGTTATTTGAACACAGTAGCATCAATGTGAATCTCACATTAAGAAACAAACTGTCAAATATGAAGATGATTAAGTCCGAATCTATTGCCTAATATTTCATGCGGATCATCGAACTTCAAAACAAGCTAAGGTCCAGTGGAGACAACATTGAAGAAAAGGAGCTTGTCATGGCCACTCTATATGGTCTTCCACCATCTTGGGAGTCCTTGATTCAAACCATAAGTGGTCGAACCAAGTTGCCCAAATTTGCCAAGTTATGGGCAGGCTGCACTCAAGAAGAGACCAAGATTGCAACAAGGCAAAGACTCCATGGTCCTCAAGTCAAGGAGAATCAAGCCTTCGTCACTCATGCCAAGAAAGGCAAGGGAAAAGGAAGGAAGTTTCACCTCTAGAAGAGATGAGATCATCTCCCCCTCCAGAAGTTAAGAGGGAGTCTAATGAAAAGAATGAACCAATCGATCCCATTGATCCAGTCAAGGCAGTTGATACTCCCATAGATATGGCAGTAAGCCGGAAAAGGCCTAGATGGGAAGAACAGACATTGCAGGACACAGAAGGGCACAAAGCTCCACACAAAACCCATCGGGGAAGCAAAAGACCTCAGAGGTTCTCAAGTTATGTAGCACTGATGAGTCACATCATTGACTCATAACCTACCACGTACGAAGAAGCTTCCAGACACCAAGTTTGGAAGGATGCCATGACGGAGGAGTTCTAGTCCATCATGAAGAATGACGTATGGGAGGTTGTACTGAGACATGAGGGGAAGTCAGTAGTGACCTCCAAATGGCTTTTCAAGATTAAACATAGAGCAGATGGTAGCATGGAAAAAAACAAGGCCACATTTGTTGCCAGAGGATTCTCTTAGAAAAAGGGAATTGACTATAATGAAACATTTGCTCCTGTGGCTCGATATACTTCCATCGGAACCATCATTGCTATTGCTTCAGCTATGGATGGAAGTTGCATGAGATGGATGTAAAGACCGCCTTCCTCAATGGCATTATCGAGGAAGAAGTTTACATTGAACCACCAAAAGGGTTTATTGTCCATAAAAAAGATTCTCACATATGTAAACTATGACAGGCATTATATGGGCTCAAACAAGCACCTCGTGCTTGGTATGGACAATTATACGGATACCTAGTAAACTTGGGATTCACCAAGAGTGATGCAGATCCAAATCTTTACTGCAAGATTGAGGATAATGAGCCACTGGTTTTGGTCTTGCACATGGACGACTTATTTCTCACAAGAAGTGAGAAACTAATTGGATGGTGTAAGAAGAAGCTTGCCTCTGAGTTTGAAATGAAGGACCTTGGATTTATGCATTACTTCTTGGGATTAGAAGTATGGCAGAGGCAGGAGGAAGTCAAGGAAAATACACCATTGGTATTTTGAAGAGATTCGAGATGTTGGACTGCAAGTCCATGGTTACCTCGATTGATGCAAATTTCAAGAAGCTAAAGGAGTCTACTTCAAACTCTGATATGATTGTTCCCACCATGTATCGCCAGTTGACTGGCTCTTTGACGTATCTAACAAATACCAGACCAAATATATGTTTTGTTGTGAATACTCTAAACCAGTTTATGAGTGGTCTGAGGCAGATTCACTGGGTTTTTGCAAAACATGTTCTCAGATACTTACGTGGCACTGTGGGATATGGTCTAAGATATGCTTCAAGATGTGATATGATATTGCAAAGATTTTCCGACTCAGATTGGGTCGGGTGTGTTGCAGATAGGAAGAGTACTTCCGGATGTTGCTTCAGTTTGAGCTCTATAGTGATTTCCTGGTGTAGCAGGAAGCAGACCTCAATAGCACTTAGCACCACAGAGGCTGAGTCTATGGTTGTCAGTGCAACAGCTCGAGAAGTTGTATGGCTTCGAAAATTCCTTGTAGGATTGTTTGGTCAGAATCCCGGACCAACTGTGATTCACTGTGATAATCAAAGTTGTATACAGATGTCAGTGAATCGTGTATTTCATGATAAGACGAAGCATATATAGATTCGTTATCACTATAATCGTGATATAATGCAAAAAGGTGCGGTCGAGTTACAATATGTTCTAACAGATGACCACACTGTAGATATTCTTACCAAGCCTCTTCTTAGGACAAAGTTTGAATACTTTCGCAGAAGACTTGGAGTAGAAGAAAATGCATCCCTCGTGGAAAGCGAAAGTCAAGACTGACATCTATGATGCTTTCACACAGGTGCCTCTACTTGTTCTAAATCTCAACCAGGTATGGGAGAAATCCCATCAGCATTGTGAGACGGGAAGGTAGCAGATGGTCGTGAACACTAGTGACCACTATACGTTCAGATTCCCAATCTGGTGTTCTTTGGAGTGTTCCCACTAGCTCTTGAGATGAACAGGTTGTAGATGGTCGTGTACACAAGTGGCTTCTGCTCACCCTGGTTCTCAGCCAGGCATGGGAGAAATCCCATCGACATCTTGAGACAGGCAGGACATAAACCATCATGTGCACTAATGACCACTATGTGTTTAGATTCTCAATCTGGTGTTCTTTGGAGTATTCCCACCAGCTCTTGAGATGAACAGGTTGTAGATGGTCATGTACATTGGTGACCTCTATTAGCATGAACAAGCAGATTTCCAGAAATTTCCAAGATTTCTCAGAAGCACAGGCACGTCTTATTATTATTATTATTTGTCACCATGATTATGAATAACTGATTTGAGCTTGGTTTTGATATACATTATTGGAGCATTTCTTACCCTGGATGCCTATGGGATCATATGGATACATTTTCTCACCTTCAATTTGGGTACTTTGACCTGGTCAACCCAGTTGACCAAAGTCAAACACGGTTCCCAAAGCAGTGACTCAAAATACAACATGGTCTATATCTGTTCCAAACATGCCCAGGACCAATACTACAGTTTCAGTTTTGAGAGTTTGGCCTCGGTTCTCTTGAAAAGTGATTATTATCACTTTATTAGTGGCCAAATGATCAAATTTTATTACAGATGGCAATATGTTGGGTTCTCCTAGAGCAATGCAGTGTTCCATGGGGTATGAGTAGTCACTTATACTATTCTTTTATGTCTCCAAATCATCTAGAGCAGTCAGTTTGCCCCATTTTGCACCCTAGACAGAGTTATGGTGGATTTATCATTTTCCAGAGGTTGTTTGAAAAAATGAACCAAGAAATCACTGAAAAAATCGATTTGGCCTCCTGGGTCAATGAAATGGCTTGGAATTTTGACAGATGATGTGTTTCAACATACCAAACAGCCCTCCAGCAGTTTTTAGTCAGTAGATGTCCAGATTATTTTTATTGGCTCAGCCAATGAGGAGAGCCCCCTAAGGGACGCCCCCTCAAACTTGGCCATTCATGTATTTCACTGTTATATCTTATATTATGAAGTTGTAAAGGGGGCTAGGGTGAATTAAGCCCCTAAGTGACACCTGTCATGTATTGCTATGTCATACTATATGTTATATTGTGAGTTTGACTTGGGACAGGCGCCCTTGAGCAAAGTGCGCCCCCATGTTGACTCGGTCACTTGATCCATGTATTGATCTTGATAATTTTGATCTCCACCGTCGAAGATGTTTTAATCTCAACCGTCGGATGATAGTTGGTTATAATTTGGACACACTCTCTAGTTATTTAAGAGAGGTGACCCCCCCATTGTAATTCATGAGCTTTGGCACCAGAATTTAAAAAAGAGATTTTTGTCTAGGATTATTCTTCTGTGTATCTTGTGGATGTTTTGATGATCTGATGATTGGCATTGCTACTCTTCTATACTGAGCTTTATTCAAGATACATCTTGCATTTTTTCTTTATCCATCCCATCTGCAGGAAAAGGAGGCACGCTAGGAGAGAGAGGGTGTTTTTTGTGAGGCAACTCACCTTCATCTTGGCTCCAGGGTGTTCGGATCAGGGAGTATCTTGTTCTTTATGATTTTTTATTCCTTTTCTTTTTCGTATTCTACAGATCTCGTTCGTTTGTCTAATCATTTTATTTTTCTATGATCCAACAGGTTGAAGGAGGCGCTAGGGTGACTTGTTGTGGCACAATAACAACAAGATCTTCCTCAAAAAAGTTAATTTCGACGAGAAACCGACATTCTTCATCGTTTCTCAATTCATTTGCAAGATACAGGTATGTCTCGCAGGTAAGTTCCTCTTCCTTTATTTTCTGTATCTTCATTGCTAATCATTCTATTATATTAAAACCCTCATTTCGTAGATCTATGGTTCTAGCTTATAGCGAGCTATAATACTTAAAACCCACTTTGGAATAAGCATAAAACCCCTAAGTTTAAATTTTCATCACAATCGGACTCCATTTGCCCATCCAAAGCACTGGCTTGCTAATTAGGGGAAAATGCCCCCCTTGGGGGAAGTGGGTATTTCACAAACCACAAACTGGGTATTGTTGGTTTCAGTCTCATTTGCTTAATCTTACATCCATCAATCACTTTGAGTATCCAATTTCATTAAATTAGACCATTTTTCCTTAAATCCCATTTTTCTGCTTAAAACCCTAAGCTCAAATTGAGGCTTTTCACCTGGATCCTTAAAATCTCTTGGTAATTGTTCTAAACTCTAATTAACCATCCTACTAAGAGATTCCACCAAGTTTCCCTCAGTCATCTACTCATTTTCCTTATTTTAGGGTTTCTTGGTCATTGGATGCCCCCTCGACTTTGTATTTTCACAAAGTCTAAAGTGTCGATATCCTCGACTGGTGTGACATCCGATTTCTTTCATAATTATTGGATATCGTAGGTAACGACTTTGGTTGCCTTTCCTCTGCCGTCCTGAATAGGATCACCTCACGGGGCAACTATAAGATTCTTGATAACAATATGTAAACTGAAAAAGGCATTATATGGACTCAAGCAAGCACCTCGTGCTTGGTATGGACGAATAGACAGATACCTAGTAATCTTGGGATTCACCAAGAGTGATGCAAATCCTAATCTTTAATTCAAGATTATGGACGATGAGCCACTAATTTTGGTCCTGTATGTGGACGACTTGTTTCTAACAAGAAATGAGAAACTAATTGGATGGTGTAAGAAGAAGCTTGCCTCTGTGTTTGAAATGAAGGACCTCAGACTAATGCATTACTTCTTGGGATTAGAAGTATAGCAAAGGAAGAAGGAAATTTTCCTAAGTCAAGGAGAATAGACCATTGATATTTTGAAGAGATTCGGGATGTTGTCTGCAAGTCCATGGCTACCCCAATGGATGCAAATTTCAAGAAACTGAAGGAGTCTACTTCAAATTCTGATATGATTGATCCCACCATGTATCGCCAGTTGCTTGGATCTCAGATGTATCTGGAAAACACAAAACCAGATTTATGTTTTGTTGTGAATACTCTTAGCCAGTTTATGAGTGATTTGAGGCAGATTCATTGCATTTCTACAAAACATGTTCTCAGATACCTACGTGGCACTGTGGGATATGGTCTAAGATATACTTCATGATGTGATATGATATTGCAAGGATTTTCTGACTCAGATTGGGTTGGGTGTGTTGCACATAGGAAGAGTACTTCTGGATGTTGCTTCAGTTTGGGCTCTGCAATGATTTCCTGGTGTAGCAGGAAGCAGACCTCAGTAACACTTAGCACCGTAGAGGCCGAGTATATGGCTGCTAGTGCAGCAGCTCGAGAAGCAGTATGGCTTCGAAAACTCCTTGCAGGATTGTTTGGTCAGATTCCAAGACCAACTGTGATTCACTGTGATAATCAAAGTTGTATACAAATGTCAGTGAATCCCATATTTCACGATAAGACAAAGCATATAGAGATTCAATATCACTACATTCGTGATATGTTGCAAAAAGGTGCGGTCGAGTTACAATATGTTCCGACAGATGACCAGACTGCAAATATTCTTATCAAGCCTCTTCTCTAGAAAAAGTTTGAATACTTTCGCAGAAGACCTGGAGTAGAAGAAAATGCATCCTTCGTGGAGAGGGAAAGTCGAGACTGATATCTATGATGCCTTCACACTGGTGCCTCTACTTGTTATGAATCTCAACCAGGTATGGGAGAAATCCCACTGACATTGTGAGACGGGCAGGTAGCAGATGGTCGTGTACACTGATGACCACAATATGTTCGAATTCTCAATTTGGTGTTCTTTGGAATATTCCCACCAACTCTTGAGATGAATTGGTAGTAGATGGTCGTGTAAACATGTGGCCTCTGCTCACCCTTGTTCTCAGCTAGGTATGGAAGAAATCTCATCGGCACCTTGAGACGGCCAGTGTTCCACGGGGACGCGTCCCGCAGGGTCGGGGACGCGTTTCCACGTTTCCTGTGTCCCGGGGACTTGGGGACTCCTGGGCCAAACTTTCCCTCCCCAACCATGCCCCTGGGAATTTTTTTTTAATGTTTTCCCATTATTTTCACATTTTACAATTCCTACTTGGTACTACTTAGAAAATAAACTGATATATTTAGTATTTACATTGCACAATCATTAATATACATCAAATGAATTATTATTTTTGATATTTTATTTTATTTTTATAATTTTAGAGACGTCCCCACGTCCCCCCCTGAATATCCTTAAATTTGGGGGTGGTCTCCACGCGTCCCGAATGTGCGTTTCCCCGCTCCCACATCCCCCTGTCCCGGAAACTTGGGGGAACATTGGAGACGGCATCTCGACAGACAGAGACAATGTTGACAGCCTTCAATATGTATAGAGATGATTGAGACAGATGAGATGTACAGAAAAGACCCAGATGTTGAGGATGACCATATATGAAGAATACCTTCCTTGTTGAGAGGGAGTGTTGGAATTTGTGGAGCTTCAGAAGTTATTCTTATCATACTTGTATTGTATTTCCTTGTACCACCTACGGGAGATTATACTGATGTATTTACTCATGTAAAGCCTGGAAAGAATCAATGTAAACCCTGGGGAAAGAATCCACAAGAAAAGAATAAAATAAAATTATTTTTGTATTTCCCCAAGGAAGGTCGGCCCCAATAAAATTTTCACTTGGAAAATTAGTATAAATAGGAGGTACCCCTCATTATTTCATCAACACACAACAAGTTCGCTCTGACTGGAAAGGTATGCTAATGTAGTCAAGGAGAGTGTTTTTCTGGGTTTGCATCTTAAAGAGACATTTTCTCTCTCTTTCTTCTTCTCTATGTTCTTGAGAGCTATTATCTCTATACAAACGTTTGTTGGGTTTTTCCCGATTGGGTTTCCCAGGATAAATTCTGGTGTTCTTTGTTTATGTGCTTTGTCTTTCTTTTAGAGATCCTATTGTTTATTTCCAATTCATTTATACTGCTATAATCTTGTAAAAACTAGCAGTAGGGATTTTGACTCCCTAATTTCTACATAAGGAATAAAGTAGCTCATTGTAACAACTCTTGGCTCTTTGGAGAAATGAATAGAGAAGAAATTTGCAACAGAAAAACTTGTGTTATTTGGTGCCTTGTGTTGAGATTTTGATTGCATGATATCTTTCCATTGCATTACACAGAATTGATGGTTTGTTTCAGCATTATTTGTGGTGATTTTTGTTAACATGTAGGGACAGCATTCTTGCAGAGGGCGCACTAGTGGATTTGTCTCTCTTACTCTCTCTCGAATTTGTTGATAAGCTGGGAGTATTTTGTGTATTTGCATCCTAATATGTTTTCGCATTCCCTTGTATGTTGCAGCTCCATTTTCTTGACAAGAAATTAACTCTTGTTATTTGTCTTTGCAAGGAAGGGCGCATTTGCCCACTGTTGTCCGCCGATTGCACACTGGCAGCAGAAATCTAATGAAAGTTGTCTCCTCACTTGGGAAAGTGGGAGAGGTGTGACCTTGGGGGCAAGCACAAAGCTAGGTACTGCCACCTACTCCTAGCTCCTCCGTTTAGGCTAACTCCTAATGAAGCCAAAGGGGTAGTCCCTACAAAAGAGTTTCTATGGCTCTTAAGTTGTTAAAGTGTTCTTAAAGATTGCGGATGCGGATGGGTGTTGTTTAGGAGTTATTATGATTTGAAGATGTTTACTTATTATGAATATGACACAAAATCAAAAGCAATCCACGTTGCTAACAAGAGATTAAAAAGATAAGTAAAAATTCCAGACTTTAATTAAGCATTCAGAGCTAGAAATTATAATTAACCACAAACAATTGATCAATATAAGATAATTAAGCAGATTTAATCAAGGACCAGTGCCTTATGGAGTCAATGATACTGAAATGCGCAAATAAAATAATAAGTCTAGGAATCCAACTAGTGAGTATTAGATTGTGCGAATGCTCTTGGTAGGTTTTAAAGATTTTAGGTGCTATTGATTTAGGTGTCAACGACGGTTTGTCAAAAGCCGAAAGAATATTCTAAGTTCCCTCCGTTGAAGACATGTCGGGCCTACCCAGTATCCCAGGTTGGTATCGCGAAGATTGACCAACTAGCTGAGAAGCTTAGACAGTAGGATTATGGCGCCTCTACTAAGAAGTACTTTGGAAGATTCCCTACAACGCCGATGCATTGGTTACAGGGTGTTAAGTTTTATTAAGTTACTCTTGCAGAGTTAAAGATCCAATGCCGTTCCTGGGTACTCCGATCTGAGATCGGTCAGAGCATACTCCGGCAAAGAGGGAGGAAGTTAATTAATTAAAGAGGTGTGTGTTGCAAGTTTTATTAAATTAGTTAATTAAAACTCTTCGACAAAGAGCGCTCTTGACCTTGTCTTATGACAAAGGTTCAAGAGACTTAGCTAATCTAAATGCCTAATGCAAGGATGTGCAAATCTAATAATGTTCTCCGATAAAGAGTGCTCTTGACTTGGTTTCTGACAAGTTCAAGAGACTTAATAATTAATTAGTTAAACTAGCAAACAGTAGAAAGCATGAAAATAAAAGAAAGACAGTTAAACAAACTCTCCGACAGAGAGCACTCTTGATCCACCTTACGATGAGATTCAAGAGATTTTGGTTCTTTTTAAGATTAACAATTATAGAGAAAGATACACCACAATGCAAGTAATAAAATATAATCTAGCAATTAGTAGTTATACTTAATGAACAACTAGCAATTAGCGAAAATAAAAACTAAGTCTAATCAAGAGAACTAAGCTAAGTGCTTTAAGTTAAAACTACACTAAGAAAAAATGAAAAGGAACACAAGACACACTTCCCCCAAATAGGGGAAGTAGAAAAGATGGGAGGCTTGCTCCCACTAGCCTTTTTATTAATAATTTACAATGCTTGTTGTGTTCAGCTTCTTCTTGAATGAGCAGATGGGGAGAAAGGGAAGAAAGAGGAGGGAGATGTTTTGGTCTTTTGCTCTTGCTTGCTTCCTTGCTTGCTTTTAGCCTTTGGGCTCTCCTTCACCTGCCTGAAACTAAGAGCTTTGAACACTAACTCCTTATGGTGTTAGTTCACAAAAAACAAATTGAAACTAGATCTATAAACTTAGTGACAAAAAGAAACGAACCCAACCCTTACCAAAACCGGAAGAAAAAGGAGGAGTAAAAATGCCAAACAAAAAGAGAAGTCAAAAAGGGGTGAAAAGAGGACGAAAGAAGGTCAAAGAAGGCTGAAAACAAAGGTGAAAGAGGGGCTGCAAAAAGTGATGAAGATAGCTGAAACTAGGGCCCAAAAAGTGGCTGCAAAAAAGGGTAAATGGGGCTGCAAATTAGGGCAAAAAGAGGGCTGCAAAAAGTGGAGAAAGAGGGCAAAAGTGGGCAACGAAAGAGGAGAAGAAAGGGCTGCAATAAAAAAAAATATGGCTGCAAATTGAAGACGGGATAGCCAACAGGGGCATAAGGTTTGGTGAATGAATGTTCACTTTAGCCCAAACCTTGCCCTAACCCAAGAATGTAAAAATTTCTTAAACTTTGAAAGATGAATAAAAATAAAGAAAAACATTCAAACCTGTGGCTTTTCTTGATGATGCTTGGATTCCTTAAAGCTTGAAATTTCCGGAGGTTGTCTTGACTTCAAGAGGAGAAGATGCACCTGAGCTCGAACTCCTACTTGATTGGATTAAGTGATCTACAAAAGTTCAACTCGAATACTTGCCAAAAGATGGGTTAGATCATGTATGTTTTACAATTTGAAATATAAAAGAGCATATCATATAACTGAATAACCAATGCTACTTTCAATTTCTAAGAGTGAAACCATAAACAATTAAATTGAAACTTCAGATAATTGATCTTATGTGCTTACAGAAGCCTTCTAAAGCATGAATCATTAACCAACATAAGCATGAAATGAGAGAATTGAAACACAATCACCTCATTAGCCAAGAGCATTCATCCACATTTTACAAACCATATGAGCCTCCAAAGCCTTAAAATTTATTCCACGGTTGCATAAAGCAACAAGCATTTACAGAGTTTGGACAGAGTTTCTCTACACAAAAATCCATCCCAATAGAGCTAAAGAAGCCTCTATTTATACAATAAATGAAGACCAAAACCCTAAAACCAAAAATTCCTGACCTAACCGGTTTGGCACCTAGCTGGGAGTCCAAACCTAAAGATGAAAAGCTGAGAGTGAGGGGAGGCCTCCACCTAGGCAAGGCGCCCCCACTCCAAACCTAAACATCCGAAACCAACCACCCGGGAGTCGACACGTGTGAGGGCACATCTGTTGATGAAGGAGGGGCGTGAGCATGAAGAGGGGCGTGAGCTGGTAGGTGAAGGCACCTCTTAGGTATGGAGGAGCCACTGCCTATTAGATCATAATGTTATCACCAGTTACTGCCTCGATCAAATCATCAAACCAATGAGTGCTCTCCATCTCATCCAATTCGGGAGTTTAGCTAGAGATGACAAGTCCGTTAACTGAATATATCTTTATTGCTCATTGAATGCTGACTGAAGCTGAGTTATGATAACTCTAATCATCATAAATGCCCATTGAGATGTCATTTAGCCTTTTATTTCACTGAATTTGGATTCATTTGGAAAGTTTTGGATTTTCTCCAAAATAATCATTTTTAATAAAAACTCCATTTTTTCCCCAAAAATGACTTTTTTGAGAAAATGTGCATTATGTGCCCGATTGATGATCTGAAAGTTGGATCTGACTGGCTAGCCGATCAAGAATGATTTTTGGCTTAAGGTTAGAGCCTTCAATCACTGAAAACGGGGTCCGGATGACTAACTTATTACAAACGGGATTTTTTCCATTTAAATTATGGAAAAATTAATTTAAAAACTTAGGGAAATAATTGAAAAATTAAAATAATTTTTTAACGCGTCCGGTAAAAAAATTTCGGAAAATTTTTTGAGGGTCCTAGTGACTTAGGACATGACCATGCTCTATTCTAACAATGTCTAGTAGGTTTATATATACTCAGTTGGGCTCTAATAACCCCCCAAGGCCCAGAATTCAAAATAGGGCATTCCAGCTTTGGAGGAAGCAGGAGAAAACCTCGTCAATTATACTCGGCTATAGGCAAAGCATAATTGTCGAGAGCAAAAAACTCCCTGGAATACCTTAGTTGAAATTGTACGTCTTAAGAGACCGAACCACTCAAAATACCCTACTAACACATTTTATTACAAACCCCATGGGGCCATGATCAAAATGATTCAAAACAAAAACTGACTAGCCAAAACTGGCTAGACACAAAGGCGGATCATCTGATACACTGGAATCAAACATTTGTCATGTTTGTCAAATGGTGGCTCCTCAGCTAATCCAACTAAGTGCAAAATTAGTGAATAACACCCACCAGGGTTTTGTGAGAACACATTGAAGCTCCGGAAAATCTTCCTAATTGATCTTTGAGGGGGTAGATTGTCAAATAATCAACATTTGACTTCAAAAACCAGGTAAGTACAACAAGTTTTTCTCTTGTTCTTTTTCCATTCCAATAGTCAATTGAAAATTACACTCTTTCAAACACCATTTTCTACTGTCAACATGTTATTTGCTCGGCTTTTCTAATTTCTAGCACTTTGGTTTTTGTCGTCATAATTTAGAGCCTCTAGGAGTTGTTTTGCTTGTGTATTTGACTCCACTTTACCCTTAGAACATGCGCTAGTTTGATTTGAAGTGCTCCCCCTTCCCTTGGCTAGTTAGTTAGGGCTTCCAATTTTGACTTGTGTTTTGCTTGAGATTTTTCCTATGGTTTATCTTTCATCCGAGAAATATTTTTGTTGTGTTAGAGTGATCTTTATTCGCTGATTTGGATCTTAACTTGGGCATTTATGAGTTTATTAAGCCATACCCCCAGGGTAGCATCCAGTTTATTTAACTTTAGCAAATTTTCTCACCCTAGGCACGTCATTAATTTGTACAAGTTACTAAGAATCATAAATCTAATTTTATTTACTGCTATTATCATCATACTCAAATTGAACCCACTAGTCATTACGTAGTAGCTTAATCTGGTGGTCTAGGATACATTCACTAAGACATCTTTGTTTTTACCCCTTTTCTATCATCTATGTTGGTGTCTTCACTTTTCATTGTTGATATCTCCATAGTGGAAGACCAAGGGTCTCCCCCTTAGCCTCTTTGTAGAGTTGGCTTAAAGTGACAAAAACTCTACTTGGTGTGACAACCACTCTGTCTGTGGTAGGTAAAGTCCTTGAAGTTCACCTTCTCAACTAGCCATGCCTCTACCGTCCTGGATAGGATACCTTTTAGGGGCAACTACAGTGTGTGTGATAACAATCTCGTACTCCAGTCATGTGACATGAAGCACCATTGTCAATGTACCACACACCGATGGACATTGAGCTAGAGAGGCATGCGACGAGTGAGGACTCATCCTCAAATATGGTTGTCTGATATTTTGAAGTAGCCCTACCACTGGTGAACGCCCCATCAAACTAGTCCTTTGTCTTCAACCTAGTAGACAAGAGATCTAAAAACCCACACGACAACAAAATCTTCTACAATCCATACAGAACCTACAACCCACTCTTACGGAAGTTTTTTCGTAACTCAAACATTATTTCTCCAAATATGTCCCAGTAGATTCCTGAGACCCTGGAACTGTCAAATCAACCCTATGCTATCCGTCCACACGAAATTGTACAAAACTGATACGGCTTTTGTTCCTGCATATCTTCACACTAAAACAAAGGGATAAGCCCTTCACTCTTCTCCTGAAATTACACTGTAGTTATTTCAAAGAACCCGCTCTGATACCATGTTAGTTTTTCAACTCTTAAACAGATTTGATTAGCAGTGTTCAATTTAATTATTCACTTTCAGATTTTAACTAGCAAACATAAATATTGAAAGTCTGAAACATTAAACAACTATAATACACTGCTTAAGCTAACTGAAAATGCGCAGCATAATAGATCACATAACCACAAAATACACAAGATATACCTTGGAAACCCCAATCCCTGGGGAAAACCATCAAATGATTGTTTTCTTTTCATTGAAATTTTACCAAGGAAGTGTTTGTCCATTCATTTGTGCCTTGGAGTGGACAAGGACACTTTAATTGTGGTCCCTAGCATTTTTATAAAGTGAGATTGACTTTATGTTTATAAAGTCACTTTATAAAATGAAGTTGAGTTATAAAAGTATATTTGTGACTTTAATGAGATTAAAAAGGTGGGTGTGTAATTAATGTCTCACATAAAATATTTAAAAAGTCATTTAATGCTTTTTAATGAGAAAAGTGAGATGTGATCTTGGCCCTAGATCTCATTTAAGTTATTTTTAATCTTGACCATCAGATTTGAGATGGTGGTTGCTCAAACAAAAAGGCTAGGGAAAGGTCCAACCTAAATCATTGTTCACATTCCAAAGAGAGAATTTTTGGAGAGAGAGCAAGAGAAGAAGACAAGGGTTTCAAGAGAATTTATTTCCAGAAATTGAGAGAGAGAGAGAAATTCTTGTACAAATTCCGAGAAGGAAGAAGAGCAAAAATTTTGGCACGTTTCTCAAGGCAAATCCGTACACCAAACCGTATAGGAGGCACAAATTTCGAGGAGGTTGTGTTGTACTTGTCCGTACGACAGCACAAAATTCGAGACAGAATGGCATGATTTTCGAGGTGAAAGTACAAAATTAAATGATGTTTGTACAACGCAAATTTTGAGAAGCTGGGCACGTTTCTCGAGGAAGGAAAACAACAGTCTGTACAGCACAAAAATCGACGCCTTGGAGTTGTTCCTTCCAGTCGCACGTGTGAGACCATTGTTATCACATATATTGTAGCTGGACTACCATGATGCAACATTTAGATTTTCTCTTTTCCTCTTAGCCAGACTTATTGATGGGGATACAGCACAAATCATTTATGTAGCATGAGCCATTCAGAGCCTTTGTTCAGTAGCAGATACAAAGTATTTCCTTGTCAGGAATGAGATCTCCTTGTCCTTTGAGATGACTTTAGTGGTGACCTTAGTTCATTCGAGCAGAGTAGCAAATATGGTACACAGTTTACAGATGGGCATATCAGATAGAGACATGTATATGGTGAGATCATGTATATGGCTCTTTGGTAGTATTTTGCTCTCTGATGTATACTAACACCTTGGACTTGTTGTGTTATGATGATTATGGTGACCTATGCCTATATTATATGTATAACAATGCTTAAACTTATGTTGAGAATGATTAAAGAATCTGATGTAGAAGACTATTGCTTATGCCATGCTTTACACAACTTTTAAACCTTAGTGCTTTGCTAGTTCCATGTATCACGTGTCCCCACCCATCCAGTTCATCCATAATTGATTTTCCTCCCATGACCTATGATTGACTGAGACCTATGAGATTGGAGATCACCTTCCCTACTTTGACCCCTATGCATGATGGATCCCATGTTGTTTTGTGTCTCGGCTCTGAGTTGTGCAACAAAACTTGTTGAAGCCTTGATCCTTCTGGGCCAAGAGAACCCGCTGGTGTTGGTTCCTGAGCTTAGGTGAGTTGGGTTTTGAAGCCTTGACCTCTCTGGTCAGTTGCTCACGATGTTTGGTCCTGACTGTGGATTTTCCCCTTAGTTGCCCGAAAAGTGTCAACTAAAACTCGAAGCAATATGTCTACCATCATTAAATGCATTATGTGTTATAAGTTCTATCTATTGAAATGCAAAGCCCTCAAATAAAAATGCAAACTGTCTTTAGACACAGCTCAAAAAGGGCTATGAAATGAAATTGTGAAAGGCCAAAGAAAAGCAATGTATAAGTAAATGCTAAATCTAAAGAGTGTTGGCCATCTTGGTGAAATGTAATGATTATTTCCTCACAGAGCCTGCGGGTTTTAATGTGAGATGGAGTACGAGACATCTAATTCTAAGTGTCCCCTAGAATCTCTTCACTACAGTTTCTTGTGTACTCAACGCAAGGGTCCTAGAAAATATCCTCATGGAGCTTGATTGTTAGCTTGGATGTGAGATGTAGATATGTTAAAGTTGAATGGACTCTTTTCAGATGGTATCCAGATTTATGTTGTCTCTATTGGTTATTTTAGTAGCTATGACTTGGTATTGATTAGCTTACTGTGGTACTAAATGGTTTGATTAACTTATATTATGAGTATCCATATAGTCTTTTATGTAAGATCTTTTAAGTATGCTCGTCTTGAACAAACTTATCCTGTTGACTTGGCATCTCCTACCACTTTCTCCACCCATCCATATCTTCCATTTTTGCACTTACCCAGACTTGAACTTTGACTTGTGAGATTGAAGACACCTTATCTTCCCACTTAGTTTATGATGACAGACCCCATGTTGCTTTGTGTCTCGGTTCTGAGTTGTGCAACAAAACTTTTCGAAGCCTTGATCCTTCTGGGCCAGGAGAACCCACTGGTGTTGGTTCCTGAGCATAGGTGAGTTAGGTTTTGAAGCCTTGACCTCTCTGGTCGGTTGCCCCCAATGTTTGGTCCTAAATGTGGATATTCCCCTTAGTTGCCCAAAGAGTTTCCAGCTAAACTTGAAGCATCTTGTCTACAATCTTATATGCTACATCTTATAAACTGCAAGCCCATGAATAAATTTGTAAATTATGTCTTTAGACACATCTAAAATGTGTTGAATTTTTAAAATTTTTATGCCAAAAACAAAAGGATCATTGAAAGAATGACAAGCGCAATAGCACAAAGAGAACACAAAGATTTATCCTAGGAAACCCTCGTGGGGGAGAAAACCCAGCAAAACTTCCTCGAAATAGAATCCAGCCAAGTACAGTGTAAGACCGCAAGAATAAGACTTGATTGCTTCCTCTCTCTCAGATGGACTGCTCCTCTCTCTAGGGAACTTGCTTGAGATGTGAGTGTATCCAAATGAGGGAGGCGCCTCATCTGTTTATACTCATTAGTTGAGTAGTCCAAAAACCCAACAAGGTCGACTTGCCTTGGGAGACTCAAAAAAACAATTAAATAATACTTTTGTGGGTACTATTGGTTTTACCTCAATACTTTTACATGACCAAGTACATCAATGACATCTCCAATCGGAGGAATAACATCTACGGAAAAGAGGAATAATAATAATATAATAAAAGTACAATAGAATATCTTCTTAAGTTACATTTCTTTCAACACTCCCTCTTAACAAGGAAGGTGTTCTGCAACATCAACAACAACAACAACAACTGTACAACTGACTGGTGGATCTATATGTCATAGGAAGTTTTGGAACAACATCATAAGTCTGGAACATCGGCATCATCATGGATCATCATCATCGCAGAACATCATCATTGCAAAACATCATAATCGTGGAACATCATCATCATGGAGCATCATCATCCTCATCATGAGACATCATCATCAACGTCGACATGAGCATCATCATCAGTATGTGAATACTGGAACAACAACATCGTTAGCATGCTAGTGCTAAAACAACATCATCAACAAATAAATGTTGGAACATCATCCACGTCATCAACATAGAAATGTTAGGATAATCATCATTAGCAGCAGCATAGAAATGTTGGAACAACATCATCATCATCATCTGAAGCAGCATCACGATGGGCACTTTGGTAGACCCAACGGGCCTTGTCTGGCTTACTAATCCTTTCGGACCAAACAAGCCTAGCCAGACATACCGATCTACCTAGGGACCAAACAGGCCTTTCCTGGCTTACTAATCATTTTGGACCAACCAAACCTAGCCAAACATACCAACCCCCCTAGGATCAACCAAGCCTTGTCAGCACTGATATACCAATCCCACTGGGATAAAACAAGCCTTATCAGGCTGACATACCAATCCTAGACAGAGCTGCCACACCACTGCAACAGGAAACCACATCATCATCATCATTCCCTCTTATAAGAGATCCTTTCGAACTACACCAAGCTTGTCTCGAAAGTATTCAAACTTTAAATGAGACAGAGGCTTGGTCAATACATCATCAACTTGTTCCTTTGTAGGAACATACTGGAGTTGTATAGTTCCCTTCTGCACCATATCCTGGATGTAGTGGTACTTGATTTATATATGCTTTGATTTGTCGTGAAACATCGGGTTTTTTGACAGCTTGATGCAACTTTGGTTATCGTAGTAGATATCAGTCACATCCATCTCTGTATCGAACAATCCTGTCAACAACTTGCGAATCCATACTGCTTCACTACAAGCTGAACATGCCGCAATATATTCAGCCTCTTCCGTACTAAGATCAACATTGGTCTGCTTTCTACTAAGCCATGAGATCACACCTAATCCCAAACTGAAGTACTATTTATGTCATCAATGTTGCCGGCCCAATCTGAATCTATATAACCATGTAATCTGATCTCATCATCGACTGCATATCTGATGCCGCAATCCAATGTACCCTTTAGGTACCTCATCACATGTTGTGTTGCAACTAAGTGGACATGTCAGGGCTCCACCATATAATGACTCAAGGTGTTCACAACAAAACATATATTGGGTCTCGTAATCGTCAAATACATCAGTGAGCCAATAATCTATCTGTATAGTGTAACATCTATCATTTCTAAGGAATCATCATTCAATAGCTTTAATTTTGTCACCATCGGAGGGTTCATTGCTTTGCAATCCATCATCCCAAATCTCTTTAGGATCTCAACAACATATTTTCCTTGATTTAGGAAAATCTCATCTGGGAACTACCATACTTTGAGACCTAGAAACTAATGCATCATGCCAAGATCTTTCACTTCGAATTCTGCTACAAGCTTCTACTTGCAATCACTAATGAGCTTCTCTTCTCCTGTCAAAAATAGATTGTTATATAAAAATTATAAAACATACCATTATTAATAATATTAAATATTAATGTTAATTATTAAATAAATTAATATTAATAATTAATAATTATTAAAAGAAATAATTAATTAACTAATTATGAAAAGTCAAAAGACATGACTATTTCAAAAAGGCGCAAAATGGCTTATAAAGCCCAAGGCAATGTAATTGCAAATCATAAATTATCTTATCAAATACATTTTATTATCCATACATGCATTATTTATTTTATTTACATTGGGTTTTCCTGTAAAAACAGAGTTTCTCTATTCCAGTGGTATCAGAGCCCCTTCTTGGGCATGTTACCGGCTTTTGGACAAATTTTTCTGGAGTTTCTCCAACACCAAGTCTTTGACCCACCTCAAGGTTTTTACCAATAAAATTTGGAATTTCGTTGAAGAACAGTGTCACCCACTAGCGTCCTTCGCTGCTAAGCCTACGCAGACCTTCCAACCTGCATCACTTCATGCTCCAGTCTTCCTCCTCTTGCACGCTCAACCCTCCATCCCATCCACATTTCTCTCCCACCTGCCACGTGCGTCATCCACGCCATTTTTCATAGCTCCTGCAACACCATACTCCTGCGTTGCATCCTCCCGCAACCATCAACCTCCACTCCTCCCCAGCCATGCCCCCCTCCCCACCACTGCGCTGCATCTTCCCGCAGCCATTAACCTCCACTACCATTTTGCAACCCTCTCACATCTGCGCCTTCCACCCACCATCTCAGCCTCTTCCCTCCGCATACCTCCAACGCCTTCGTCATCTACCCTCCCGCATATCTTCTCTCCCACGTCATCTCCTACCCTTCGCGACCCATCCACCACTCCCGCGCTATGCTTCCAACCTCCTCGTCCCACCAGTTTGCCTCCCCCACGTCCCTCTGTGTCTGTCTATGCTTCGCACGACTTGCGGCAGTCGACTCTCCCCTATCGCTTCCACACCCATCCACCCCCGCGCCCTCCTGCTCTGCGAATCCGTGCTACTCACCCTCTCCTCTACCTTCGTCGGCCACCGTTTTCCCACTCCTTGCCACTCTCTTCTGCCGCCGCCACCCACTTCCATTCCACGACCCGTTGACCCATACTCAAACAAACAAACATATATATATATATATATATTGTTAAAAAAAATTATATAATAATAACACTATTATTATTATTATTATTATAATCATATATAAAAAAATATTATATTAAAAAACAAAAAAGAAAAAAAAACTATATATTAAAATTGTATATATAGTTTAAAAACCCAACAACAATAATAATAATTATTTGTAATTTTTATTATTACAAAAAAAAGGATTATGTTTAAGAAAGCATAATAAAATAGAGTCTCGTGGCGAAAAAGCGGGAAGATTCCCACAAACTTTTAAAATATATGTAGGTGCTATATTAAAAATTTACGGGCATATTCAAGGAAAGACCGTCTGCATCACTATCTTCCCAAAAATCAATAAGAATCACATAAATGTTGACCTAGCAAACCAATTAATGCTTTTAGAATTAGATATAATGGAAGATAACACATTTTTTATGATAAAGAATATGAGATTAAGAACCTACAACTATCTGTTGATGATTACAAGGTCATAACTCAATTCAGTGTCGTTTCAATAGAATCATTTGTGCTAGACAAGCTTGATATAATTCTAGGGTCACCTTGGTTATATACATTGGGTACCTTCATGATCAACATAAGGAAAAAGTTCTTGTCATTTCTTTATAAAAAGAAGAAAACCATATTCTCGGATGTTACACTGAAATCAAGTTTAGAGGTTGCGTCATCTAAAGACTTCAAAGACATCTCGAAGATGATTTCACAAGAAGATCAAAAATCAAGACGGAAGATGCAGAAAGAATTAGACAAAGTCATCATGGACAAAGAAGAAGAGATCTCTCGTCTAAGAGATCATAATCAGAAGTTACTTCTGCAAATCAAGAAGGCAAAGGATAAAGTTCAATGCAATCAAAAGTTAGAAGAGGAGAATCGAGATCTTCAAAAAGAATTGTCAGGAAAGGATAAAGAAAATTCTTCTTTAAAAAGAGTTAATTAATAATTGCTAGAACATATTAAGAAGTTAAGAGAGGACGAAAAGTCGCAAGAAGAAAAGTTCAAAGAGATTCAATATGATAACAAGCTATTAGAAAATAAATTAGAGCAAACCCTAAAGGAAGCATCCAGACTCTCAGTAAAACAAATTCAAATTGGGGAACAAGAAGTCAATCTAGGAAAAAAACAAACAATAAAAACTCCTTATCGACAACCAAATTACAAAAAGCATTTTGACCAACAACAGGGTCAAAATGAACACAAACAAAAGAGATATGATTTCAGAAGAAATTACACACAAAATGAACAAGCTAAGCAGAAAATGAGAAGTTCCATCCAACAAAGTGGTCAATAAACGACTCCGATAAAGATAGATCTCGGATGGACGACTTCACAAATGATGCGACAATTTTTCTTGGGAATCTATAACTCATATCGTTTCATTTCATCAAGTGTCACAGTTACTAAAACAAAAATCGAGAAGGTGTCATTACAAACAAGAAATCAGGCGTAAGCCTCATCTTCTAAAAGCTTTGAGGACAAAGCTTCTCTAAGGGGAAGGCAATGTTATATAAAAATTATATAACATACCATAATTAATAATATTAAACATTAAATATATTCCTAATTATTAATTATTAAAAGAAATAATTAATTAACTAATTATGAAAAGTCAAAAGACATGACTATTTCAAAAAGGCGCAAAATGGCTTATAAAGCCCAAGGCAATGTAATTGTAAATCATCACTTATCTTATCAAATACATTTTGTTATCCATACATGGATTATTTATTTTATTTACATTGGGTTTTCCCGTAAAAACAGAGTTTCTCTGTTCCATAAATCATCCATATATAACAATAATATCTTAAGTCCATCATCTACAAACTTATAGTAAAGGTTGGAATCTGCTTTACTTTTGGTAAATCCCAAGCTCATCAGAAATCCATCAATCCTTCCATACCATGCTTTGGGTGCTTGCTTCAACCCGTATAATGCCTTCTTCATCTACATACATGAGTATTTCTATCATGTGTTTCTTCAAATCCTTGTGGTTGTTCAATGCATACTTCTTCTATCACACCATTTAGAAAATTCGTCTTTACGTCCATTTGGTGTAGCTTCCATTTCATCTTGGCTTCCAAGGCAAGGATAGTTCTGATTGAAGTATATCTTGCTACCGGTGTATAAGTCTCTTCATAATCAATTCCTTCCTTCTGAGACAACCCTGAAGCTACGAATCTTGCCTTGTATTTTTCAATACTGTCATCTGTTGAATGTGTTATCTTGAAGATCCGCTTTCAGGAGACTGTTGATTTATCTCTTGGTCTTCGTACCACATCCCAAACATCATTCTTTACAATAGACTGGTATTCTTCGACCAAGGCATCCATCCATTCCTTCTTCTTTGTTGCTTCCTCAAAACGGGTGGGTTCTTCATCAACAAGGTTGCACATCAAGGCCACGTAGCTAGAGTATGGCCTTGGTCTCTTGCTTCCTCTGAGAGTTCCTTTTGGAGCACCATACTTTTCTGAATCATGAATTACTTCACGAGCCCAAGCTGGTCTTCTCTTTTGTGAGATCATCTCATGAAGTGTCTCCATAGGCCTTTAAGGCTCTGCCATGTCATGGTCTTCTGGTATTTGTTCTTCTTCAACATCTTGAACTGGTAATTTGCAAGTTTCTGCAACTCTAGGGGCTTCATGTTCCTCTTCATGATCCTCATCTGCATGGTTCTTCCTGGACTTACTGAAGGCTGCATCTTCATCAAATGTAACATCTTTGTCGATCTCGATCTGACGATAACCTGGGATGTAGACTTTGTAAGCTTTCGACTGATCACTATAACCAACAAATATTCCCTTCTTTCCTGAAGGGTCCAACTTTGATCTTTTCTCCTTGGGAACATGTATATATTCAAGACGGCCAAATATCTTTAGGTGGTTGACTTCAAGCTTCTCTCCAGTAAACATTTCTTTTGGAGTTTTGTTCCCAAGAACACTGTCAGAGATTTTGTTCTACACATAAACTGTGGTCCTAGCTACTTCAACCCATAAGTGCATGGGTAGATTTTGATCATGGATCATGGCTTTTACTGCTTCCATGATGATTCTATTCTTTCTTTTTGCCACTCCATTCTATTGAGCATTATAAGGGGTGGTGAGCTCCCTCTTAATCCCAGCTTCTTTACAGAAATCCTTGAATTCATTTGAAGTGAATTCTCCTCCATTGTCTGATCTCAAGGTCTTGATCTTCATTTCAGATAGATTCTCTACAAGGGCCTTGAATTCTTTGAATATTTCAAATACTTCATCATTACTTTTCAAGAAGTAAATCCAAGTCTTGCGGGATTAGTCATCAATAAAGGAAACATAGTAAACAAACCTGCTTAAAGAAGTAGTTGACATCGAACCACATACATCTGAGTGAACAATGTCTAAAATCCCTGTTGCTTTACTATTGCTGCTTGGAAATGGGTTCTTGGTATTCTTTCCTTGTGCACACTCTTTGCACACTCCCTCATGATCAATATGGATATCTGGTAAACATGTTACTACCTTGCTCACAATTGGCAATGCTTTGTAGTTCACATGAGCAAGTCTTCTATGCCATAGCTCACATGGGATAATGGTACTTGTTGATAGGGTTGAATCTGCATGTCCCTTTAATTTGTAGAGTCCTCCTTTAATTCCAATCACAACTGCATTGTCTGTTGTCTTTCCTTTTCGCCACATGAGGACTTCTCCATCTACAAAAGCAACTTTGAAACCTTTCTTATCTAAGGCTAAGATAGAAAGGAGATTCTTTTTCAAACCTGGGACATATAGGAATTCCTTCATCTTCATGGACTTTCCTAAGTCCAACTTGTAAGAAGCTTCTCCCATTCCTTTGATGGGATACTGATAATCATCTCCAAGCTTCACTTTGTGAGGTGAGTCTTTCTGAATAAGACATGAGAGGGAGTCATTGTAACCTGTCATATGTTTGGAGGCACCATTGTCTACGAGCCAAGTGTCACTTCCATGTGAGACTGAACCTGTGAGAGTTGATATTAAGACATATTAGTCACTGGAATCTTCATCTTCATTGGTCTTTTCTTCAACTGGGTCATCATCTTCAACTACATCGGCATGGAACTTCTTATTTCTCTTCTTGAATTGTTCTTCTTTGAGGGGACAATTTCTTGAGATGTGACCCATCTTGCGACAGTTGAAACATTCAAAGGATTAGAAATCTCTCTTAGGTCTTGTGTTCCTTTGAACCTTTGATTTCTTCTGGGAGATTAATCACGGTCTTTTCTCTTGTTCGTTCCTTTCTTTGCAGGGGCTTCCAAAGTTTGATCTTCATCATCATTTAGTTTTTCTCCTCTGTTTGCTATCCTTCCTTCTTCTTGAACGCATTCTTCCCATAATTTACTGAACTTGGCCAGCTTTCTTCTAGCACGTATTCCTCTAATGAAAGATTCCAAATCCCCTGGAAGGCCATTCAAGGTGGTCATTACAACTTCTGCTTCTTCTACCATGTCACAAATAGCATCCAATTGTTCTTTGATCTAAGATACTCTTGTGAAGTATGATAGTATAGTTTCTACCTTTTGAATCTTCACACCCTTGAGTTGATTTCTCAAGGTCATTCTTCTATTGATGTTCTTTCCTTCAAATAGACTGGTCAATGCATTGAACATTTCTTTTGGAGTCTTCTTTGAAGATACTTGAGGAATCAAGTGATCCTTGATGGAATCACTTATGGTTCTCTTAGCCTTAACCATATCCTTCTTGTGTTTTCTTGTGTTTTCTTTTGCTTCATCTCCTTCTGGTTCTGGGACTTCATCTTGACATATAGCCTTCTAGGTCGTGTTCTTCAAGGATGAGCATGACTATATACTTCCATGCTCTGAAATTCTCTGCTCCTTTAAGTTTTTCATCAAGCTTGGTGCTATTTGTCATCTTTAATGAATAAGAACCTCAAATTAAAATATAGAGAGTATAACTTACCAAATTGAAGATTGCTTCTCAACCCTACTTTGAGTTGACCTAGGGTTTAATAGAAAAACCCCAATTTTTCAACTTGGAGATCTTGAAAATGTGAGTGGATGAAAAGATGTGCCTCCCCAAGGCGAGTTGAGCTGTGAGGTCCTTCCTTCAAATATGTGGACAAAACTTCAAAAAATCTGATGCCCTAGTTTCTCCCAGCAGTAGTGGTAGGTCAAAAATTGAAAATCCACAGAATTGAAAATTGCTTTGATAGAAAGATGAGCCCTCCTAAGGCAAGTTGATTGTCCCTCCTTTTTCAACTGATTTGTGGAGAGAGTTTTCCGAAAAGGCAAGCCCTAGCTTGTTGTACTGCTAGATAAGTTGTTGCACAATGACTTTTTTCAGGTTGGCTCTGATACCATCTTGAATTTTTAAAAGTTTTATGCCAAAAACAAAAGGATCACTGAAAGAATGACAAGCACAGGAGCACAATGAGAACACAAAGATTTATCCTAGGAAACCCTCATGGGGGAGAAAACCCAGCAAAACTTCCTTAATATAGAATCCAACCAAGTACAGTGTAAGACCCCAAGAATAAGACTTGACTACTTCCTCTCTCTCATAAGGACTGCTCCTTCTCTCTCTAGCGAACATGCTTGAGTTGTGAGTGTGTCCAAATGAGGGAGGCGCCTCATCTATTTATAATCATCAATTGAGTAGTCTAATAACCCAACAGGGCCAACTTCTCCTCTCAACCAGGGTCGACTTGCCTTGGGAAACTCAAAACAACATTTAAATAATACTTTTGTGGGTATTATTGACCCAACTTACAACGGAGGTTTTGCCTCAATACTTTTACATGACCAAGTACATCAATGACATCTCCAATCGAAGGAATAACATCTCCGAAAAAGAGGAATAATAAGAATAATATAATAAAAGTACAATAGAATATCTTGCAAAGTTACATTTCTTTCAACAAAAATGGCTAATAAATGAAATGTGAAAGGCCTAAAAAGTAGTGGCTAAATGAATGTTAAATCTAAAGACTGATGGCCATATGTGTTTGAAAATGTAATGATTAAATTCCTCACGAAGCCTACGGGTTTGGATGCGGGATGGAGTAAGGGACAACTAATTCTAAGTGTCTCCTAGGATCTCTTCACTACAATTTCTTGTGTACTCAACGCAAGGATCCTAGAAAAGAACCTCACGGAGCTTGATTTTAGCTTGGATGTGAGCAGTAGACATGTGTTAAGGTTGAATGGACATTTTTCAAATCAACTCATCCATTTATGAGACACTTCCATTCCCTATTGTTCTCTGTTCATCATGAATTCAAGTGGATGCCTTAATTCTTTATGTCTGAAAGATCACTTTGTTAGAGTCAATAAGTCTCTCCCATGACCTTAATCCTTTGTTTCATCACTTCACCAATCACAGCTAGTAGTCTAAGTCTTGTAAGAGAGCATACTTAAAGAGCTTTATAGAATGTTCAATGGTTACTCCGATATGAGTCCGATATTTATTAATGTTTATGTACCACTGTCATGCTATTAATGCTTTATGTTTGGCTACTACATAATCATGTGAGATTTATTTATCTATGGTATACTCAGGATTGTCCAAATTATCGCTCAGCCTTCAGTTTGGGTACTTTGACGGTCAACCTAGTTGACCAAGTCAAACATGGTTCCCAGTGCAGTGACTACAAAAAACAACTTTGGTTATATCAGCTCCAAACATGCCAGGCAGCAATATTGCGGTCACAATTTTCAGAGTTTGGCCTCAGTTTTCATGATCAATGATTATTATCACTTTATTATTGGTTATATCACATTTTTATTACGGGATTGCATATCAGAGTGGCGCTCCTAGGGTGCTATAGCGCTCCTGGGGGTATGAGTAGTTAGCATTACCATTCTACCATGTCTTTGGACTCATCTATGCAGTCAATTTGTTGAAATTTTCAACCGACAGAGAGTTATTGTGATTCTTGGGATTTCTAGGTGTTGTACCAACTAAAAAAGGACCATGAAATCCACTTAAGGAAATTGAATTGGCTAGTGAAGTTGAAGAACTGGCTTGGAAATAATTTTGGATGATGTATGATGCCTCTCCAGAGCAGTCTACACCAGTTTCAGTCATTTTCATGCTCTGGATTATTTTATTGCCTTTCCTAGGGAGTACGTCCCCCATAGAACGCCCCCCACCTTGTTGTTATAACTTATGTATTAATGTATTACATTGTTATATCTTATGGCATTGTATCACTAGGGGCCTAAGGTGATGCATGTCCCTAAGGCAACCCTTCTAAGTATTATCATATTATTATTTTGGCACTTTGATGTAAGCGTCTTAATAAGACGTCCTTGGGAAAAAGTGGGCCCCCATTTGACTTAGTCATTGATCCATGTAAAAAGTTAAAATTAGATCTCCAGCGTTGATGATGTTTTAATCTCAGTCCTTAGATGGATATTTGTTATTATGTGGACACACTCTCGACCTATTTAAGAGTTGTGATCCCCCCATTGTATCTCATCGGGAACTTGGTTCTTGTACTTGAAATAATAGAAGATCTTTTTGGCAACTATTGGAATTCTCTGGGGCGTTCATGACTCTTGTGTTTCTTAGTCTCTTTGGGCACTAAAAGTTTTGTATTTATCTTCTGGCATACCTTGTGAAATTTTACTTGCAAGAGAGGACGTCTTGGTGGAGGGCAACTTAGTCGAGGAGACTCTCTTTCTCTCTCTCCAATCCGTTTTGACAGGGGGTTATTTTGTGTATCTTGCGTAGCATTTGATTACTATATCTCCTTATGTCTCTTGCATGCATCATTTTTCTTGTGGATTTGATTTGAATCACGATTTTAGCTTGCTTATTGTGGTTCCTTGTCTTCCACGGGTGGGGCGCACTAGACAAAACGCATCAACCGGATATAGATCAAGGCTTTCAAGTTGACAACGTTGGACGAAGGGCAACATCTCATGGCATCTCACAATTCCAAGTAAGTTTCATTTAATTTTCTAGCTATTTTATGTATTTCCTTTCCCAAGCAAAACAAAAATAATTAAAACCCTAATTTTGTAGATCCATAGGTTCTAGTTCGCGCCAAGCTATAATATTTAAAACCTATGTTGCACAAGTTTCTGGTGCATGGGGTACATGGACACGAGTATCCGGTACAACTAGAAGCTTCACCCAAATTTACAGGAAACGTCAAGTTGGGAGCGGCAATAACATAATATATTAAATTTCAATATATATTAAAAACAACATAAATTCATTAAATTATAAGTTTAGTTTTTAACTTTTTGCCTGTTTTAAAAATTAATTGTAATGGTGTAAGATCAAATAATGTACATGGTCAATTATAATTATAATTATGTACGACAAATTTTATAACACTCACTTGTTAGTAAAAGATATTAAAACTCAGCACTAAAAGCATTCAAATTCTTCCTTCTCTTATTTTGACTAGCATGTTGAATTATGGTATTGGTTTCACTTAATGGTTAGATGCTAGGCATAATGCATTCCCATGATTCAAATATTTTAGATATGATTAACCTAACCAGATCGAACTTTCCATTGAGTTCTAAGTTGCCTTGAGGCACCTAATCCTAGAGCTATTTAATCCATGCAAAATAAGCTATAAATGTTATTGTTATTCATGAGATACCTTAAGTGAAATTTCTACCAGCCAAGTCAAGCAAATTTATAAATGTGTTTATGACCTTTGCATGAGTATTCTTGCTGGTTATTATTGTCATAACTAAGTCATATTCACTGTTGTTGACAAGATTGTTCAGTGTTAGCATACTTCAAAACTGAGTGTGTTTCATAAGGATCTCACTATTGGTTGTTGTCATCATACTCCAATTCTGTTGTGCATATCAGATCTCTCCACATAATTCATGGGTGTGATCTTACTACTAGTTATTGGCATCAATTCTTAGCTATATTATACCTCTAGTTGATGCAAATACCACAGTTTTCAGTCATCTCTTTTGCTGGTATATTTATGACAGTCAAACTAGCATGCAACATAATGCAACTTTAAGTAATCTATGGTGACAATAACTACACACTATCCATGGGTACTCGTGGTTGGGAGCTTGAGGAAGCTCTCAATCCATCGAGGAGATTCTCAAAGCTCCTCGATGTATCGGGAGCTTCCTTAAGCTCCCAACCACAAGTATCCTGGCAAACTCCCATCCAGAACGGCCATTTCAGCTCTGTGAAGTACCCGAAAAGCTCCCGAGTTTCTAAGGAAGCTCCTGCCACATTTGGAATGTTTCATACCAGCTCCAAAGCTCCCAGATACGCGAAAACGCCGGGTACGACCTTCCTAAAGGTCGGGAGCAATACCTGTGCAACATAGTTTAACACCCACCTTAGAAATAATTTAAAACCTCTAGATCTAAATTTTCACGACCATCGAACTCCATTTTCCCACTCAACGCACTGGCCTATCCTTTAGAAGAGGACTCCCTCCTTGAGAGAAGTGGGTATCTCTCAATCCGTGAATTGGGAATTGCTAGAATCACATTCGTTTGTCTCATCTTGCATCTAGAAATTAATTCTTGTATCCAATTTTACTTAATTTCACCTAATTACCCTTATACCCGATTTTCATGCCTAAAACCCTAAGGTAATTTAGGGCTTTTCATTTGGGCACACTTATCCTCTTGGTAATTGTTTAGTTCTATAAATAACCATATTACTAAGAGATTTAATCAAGATACTTAGCTTAATTCACATAAATCACTCGTCTTTTAGGTTATCTTGGTCATACGAACGCTCGCTAAGCTTGGTTATTTATCTAGTATAAAGTGTCGGTAGCTTTGGCCGATGTGACAACTGATTATTTCAGAGGTCTTAACTTCCGTAGGTCACAACTTTAGTTGCCTTTCCCCTCTGTCATCCTCGATAGGATCATCTTACGGGGCAACTACAAGAATTGTGATAACAGATCTGATCACTCACTGATCAAACTCCCTCAATATGTCTCACTAACTCTCGCTCAGACTCTTTTATAACATTCACTTTATGCAAATACCATGGGCTCAATACCGTGAACCCTCCAATACCATGGGTTAATTGACCTTTTACATAATGTATTATAAAGGTCAATTTTACAAATATAGTAACAATTTGAGGATACTTCCACATGCTAGACACAAGCAAGCATAGAAGCATCTATCCTCACTACAAACTTCAACAATTTACCTCGGCAAAATGGGTAAATCCTAAATGTTTTTCTTTTGATTTTTTACCCTTAAACAATGAAAAGAAAATGTTTGGATTTTTGGTTATAGAATTAGAGATATTAGGACTAGTGCCTTCAATGTTCAAACCCTTAAACAAATGGGTCTTTAGGATATCCTTCTTGAAGCCTTGTTTGTATGTTCTTGACCGGATCGCCTGCAAAACACATGCCAAATTCCTACCCGAAACAATTTGAAGCTATTTGCAAATTTTACCAAGGAAAAATAGCATTTAAGTTTACACCTTCAACCTATCTATCTAGTTCACCCTTAACCTATTCAAATTAAGCGAATTATAAAACAGATTTTACTCGAACTACTTCTGGCATGTTTGACAGTGCAGGAGTTCCTGTCTGAGCTACAATCTTCAACAAACTCTACTAATTGGTTATGCTTCTCAAGGCTCCTTGGTGCTGCGGCAAATCTTACTACAATGTCTAGCAGGTATTCAGGATGATCAATCTCTACTTCCTGTAGAAAAATAGATTTGTCAATATGTTTGAAGAGCTGATGAGGGAATGGGAAACAAAAATTGCTAAATTTTTTATTTTGGGCCCTATAGTTTTGGGCCCTATAGTTATTCAATGATTATCTCTTATCGTTACCTTAAGAAAAGATTATTTAAAGCCAGGTGTATGGCTGACTGAACAAGCTGTGGACCTGAAGTCTAACCAGAAGACCTGGCTCTTTTGGCTTTGACGTGTGTGGAATAGCCAGGTGTATGGCTGACTGAATAACTGTGGACCTGAAGCCTAAGCAGAAGACCTGGCTCTTTTGGCTTTGACGTGTGTGGAATCCAATGAGGAGCTAAAGGCGGCCTTTTTTGCCTGGTCCTTGATTTTAGGGGGCTTGGCAATGGGCCAGAGATTAATTCAGTAAGCTAAATCACAACTGAAATGCTCAATAAGTGGGTAAAACTATGAAACATTTTTTTCCTGGAATTGGATGTCTACGCTTTGTACCAGTTCCTTCTTGTTCCTGTTTCCTGGAAAGTCGCCTTATTAGGAGACAAACTTCCTTGGGCCATCGAGTTGAATGCAGCACGACAACTCGTTAGAGCATAAGTCTTCCATTTAAAGGGAGATGAAAGAATGAAGCTGTATTGAAAACATATCAGCCTGGCAAATTATTACCTGGAGCAAGGGTTGATCTGTGCAAACCTTCATTTACATATTGATCTCCAGGTTCAAAAGGTCAAGATGGACAGAGTGCATCTGTGCCAATTGCCGGAGTTCTAGAGAAGCGGAGAGGGGCATCATGAGCAAAGAGCATCCAGCCAACTCCCCAGCCCCGACAACCCACTCTTGCTAATCTCAACACTCTGAAGGCAGACCTCGCCCCTTGTTGGTCAGGCAGTAAGAGAGAGAAAAGAAAGGGAAATGATAGGTGGGACGAAACCTGGAGCCTGTGCAGGATGGTTGACCCAAACCCTAGTACTGTGACGACTCACCGCCCAATGCAAGAATGATTCCCATAGCAGCATAATTTATATTTTTGTTTTGTGGACTCTTCTGGTTGCATGGGCAAGCTGGGCTTTCCTAGTGTTTTTTTTGTTTACTTCTTTAACTGCTGAATGTATTTGCTTGATTTTTAAGGATGTCTTGCAATTTTGTACTATGAGATAAAGCAATTTCAATCCCTAGATTCCAGGAGACAGCTTGTAAGGGTTGCCCTTGCGGCCACCGTTTTTTTACAGAATGTTGTGTATGTACATATTTTGATCACCTTATAAAGGAAGCATTGTAGTCAGGGAAAAATAGTGCAGGTGTGGGAGCTACTATTTGCAGGGATAGACAAAGGGACGGTTATTTTGACGTATGATTTTTTTTGGAAAGTGCTTCCTTTAAACTCCATAACCACTACAATATGTCTTCAAAGTGAATACGTTATAAATTACAAGTGGCCCATTTTCGCAGGCAATACAACCATTGAAGAGTGACCTGAGTGCTTTTTTTTCAAAATCACCTAATTGATCCATTTTTGGGAACAGAGTAGCTAAGAACAGTGAAAAATGATACTCTTCCATCAAAACCACCCAGAACTTGCATAACACCTAAGTCCAAATTCATGTCTTTGTGAAAATTGAATCTGAATGGCCCCTACTCTCTTCACCATTGAATCAAAACATTTCGGTGTAATGATGGCTTAGCATGTACAATTTGAAGGGACATCCGTAATATAAGTACAGGAGGGATGACTATTGTTACCTTTGTTCAAATAATGATAAATCTAACCATTGAAGAGTTATCCACAAATGTTTATAATAAAAGTCTTAAAATTATAAATAATGATTTTTTTTCACCATTTTTCTGCACATCAGAAAATTGTTCCTGGTTTGAACTTTGCAATCTAACGGAAAGATGTCTAATTATTGAGGAACGTTAGAATGAATGACATAACCATACGTGTTATCCTGCCACGCCATTGTGGTCGGACGCCTCCCATTGGTTGAAATCAACCCCTGTCTGCTCGATCGCTGCCTGTGGAAGGGCAAAGCCTGCAATGGTGATAACAGTCTGCCGCTTACTGTGGTCAATTTTTGGTAAGAAACTCCATATTTAGAGATGGAGGGGCGATTGAATGTGGTTTTAGCAGGTGGTAGCGCTATATTTATGAGAAGTACACCGGTTGCCCCCATGGCTGTGTATTGCAAGGACTCCCTCACATACATGTGCCAAATCGATTCTCTCATCCGTTTTCAACAAATGAGATGGCCTCGCTATAGTAACAAGGACAGCAACCTTAATGTTTTAATTTTTAAATCTAGAATATAACTTGCCTTGATGTTTTAATTTTTAAATCTAGAATATGGACTTTCAAGCTACTAAGAGGAGAGGAGAGTGGAGGAAATGAAATGGAGTGGATGAGTGGATGAGGAGAGGAGAGGAGAGGAGAGGAGATTATATTATATTAGATTTATGGGTTTTTATTGTAGGATAGGTGGTTGGAGCAGTTTGTTGTAGTTGTTTTTATTTAGGTTCAAAACTTATGACTAAATATATATAGTACATGTGTTATCTCTAAGGAGGTTAAAAGTTAAAAACCAATGGTGGTTAGGGATGCTTGTTAGCCCATTGCGACAAGGCTAGAAGGGTAGGCGACCCCTAGATAGGTGGTCCACCTCGGATTATCCAAAGTGGGCTCTGGGACGTCTCGGCCCCTGCTGAGTCACAAGTTCCTGGTAAAGTGGGTTCTTGATGAAAATAATCAAAATTCATGAAAACGTTTAACCACATTCATGGTCAGTAATTGGGTGCACAAATCCCAATGCTATATAAGAAAGGCATATGAGGTGAAATAAAGGACAAAAAAGTGAAAGCAAAGGCATGATGAAGGATTTGAAGGCTAGAAGAATTATTTTCCACATGAAGCTCTTTGTGATCAAAGGCATTGATGGTGTTGGCCACTTTTCCTAACTCGTGCGACCCAAGTTCTGCGTAGCCTGTCAACCCAACAAACACCCGAGATACCGGTCCGACATAGCAAGCCCCGTCGGCAATGCCCGCAAAGCAGGCGCAGTCTCACCTGAGATATCTCTTCGATGGGTAATCACCGAAACCATGTTTCTGCGGCTTGTCAAAGGATTATAGTCCCTTGGCACGCGGCCAAGGAGCTCGACCAAGTCACGAGGATGGAGTCATTTCCACCGAACTGTAGTGCACACCGTGCATATACTTTCTTAAGTACTAACGACGCGACATAGATTCAGCCTTAGTACTTTAAACATAGAAGAATATAAACATGAGCTAACAAATAGGTGCAATATAACAGACGCGCCACAGCGATTGCGTTGCAATCATAAACTAATATTAAAAAGCTACGCATAATAATCTATTCATGCATTCGAACTTCTATTGATAGTGCGACATTCATTCAATCATGACATGACTTGCATCATAAATATAAACAACATACACATGCAATCATCAACACATAGGAGAATTCACATGGAAAACCATCCAAGAAAAACCACAAGGCTCTCTTCATCTGGCATGAGAAATATATGGCACCTTCAGCCTGCATTTGACTACAGATTATCCTAGATCTAGATTTTTGCTTAGACTCTCTTTTGCTCTCATGCTCTCTGTCTTATTTCTCCTAATCTACTGCTACCATCTACTGATATGCACACGACCTTGATCAACTCCTCTCGCCTCTGCATATCTCTAGCAGAGCTTCTCTTCTACTGCACTACCTCTGATTGCATCCTGCATACTTTCGACTAGTATACCACTTGGCTCTTCCGACTTCCCTCTACTAACTCACCTAAAGAAACTAACAGTGATCTAAAAATCCACCACAGAGTAAGCTAACAACAACTACCAATCTAAAAAGCAACCTTCTAACTATTAAATCCCTCCTATTTATACTATTTTACATGGTCACGTAGGGTCGACTACATACATGCATTCCGTTAACTGTCACCATCGGCCACCCCCCAGGCTACAACTGTGGTGATAATTACTTGACACGAGGCACTAACGACCTTACTTACATCATGCATTCACTCGTGTGGCGTCCACCAACTTAAGCCGACTTCAACACCCATGATCATCCTGTCGCTTTCGGTCGTTAAACTACACTTGTGCTACTGCTTTACCCTGTGGGCATCTTCCTTCCGTGCGGTTTCCCTTTTCTGCGTAGGTGACGTCATTTTTGCATATTCCTTCTTCTGCACAGTTTTGCTCGTCCACACAGTTTTCTTTCTTCCCGTAGTTTATTTTTCCCACGCATATTTCCTTGTTTGCGCTTGCACAGTGGACTGATTCTTGCACATTTCTTCGTTTGCAGTTATTTATTGCGTGCTTTCCCCAGGCCCAACAGGCCCCCAACACTCACATGTGGCTCATGTCTAGCCACGAAGTAACGGGGATAGGATGTGGCGCAACATGCACGACCTCTTTTTTGTTTTTTTTTTCCCGCGCGCCTTCCTCATACTTCCTCTTTTGCGCATTTTGTTAGTTGTGCTTTTTTTTTGCGGTATTTCGTGTACCGCGGGCTCATCCCATACTAGAAGAAAAAATTAGATGACGAAGCTTGTAGTTATACAATTTCTTCTTCGGCATCGTTTGAAGAGTCTATTTCGAGAGGTCTTTCTTTTGTTTGCTCCGGCTCTTCTTCATGTTGTTCTTCTTTGTTCCCTTCATCATCCTTTCCTTCTTCATCGCCCTTTTCCTTTTCAATTTCCTTCTCCTTTTCTTCTTCCTTTTCCTCTTCAGCTTCCTTCTCCTCTTCGTCTTCCTTTTCCTCGTCTTGCACATCCTCTGGTGCATCTTCTGGTGAAGATTGCTCTACGCTGCCCAGCTTCTGCTGGAATTGGCCAAAAATGGGAGTAAGCATTTCTATCTCCTGACGGGATTCTTCTGCCTGTTGCTCCAGTTCTTTCACTTGGCCGGAGCTATGGTGTTCCAATGATGCATTAGCCACTACCTCCGTTAACACATGGATTCTTTGTTGGACAAGATGAATTAGCCCTTTCACCCTTTCAGCTTTGGCTTGTTTCTTAGCCGTCTCTTGGTTGTGCCTGCTTTTCTGCTCGCGCAGGGTTCTTACCTAATCCTGGAGCTGTTGAGCTCAGTACCTTTGGAAATGTTCTCCTTTATTGGCAGCTTCTTAATGTATGCCTTTACTACCACCACCTGTAGTTCTGCTTGCAGTGCCTGCTCGGTAAGTTGCTCCGGAGTCTCATCCTCGATGAGTTGCTCCCATACTAAGGCAATTGTTTCCATGCCTCCGTGCAGACCTCTTCGGCTTCCCTAAGCCGACCAATAGCTTGATGTGCTGACTGTTTCCTTTGCTACATAACTTCGTGGGGCGTACTCGGCTACTTGTTGGTCTTTAATTCCTGAACCTGCTTCTTCAGATCTATGGCCAGTTTGGATAACCACCTTAGCTTGTGGACAAGTTTTGCCTGCTCTTCTTCCTCATCCCGTGACAGCTCTACAACTGCCTCCCTTATGGCTTCTTCCAGTGAAGCCTGCCTCTGTGCTTGTGCTTCTAGGTCTTCCTATTGCCACTTGATGACCTATTTGCACTTCTACACTTTCCTAGCTGCCTTGGCTTCCTGATATGCAACCGCATTTTCTCGGATTCTCACCTCTGTAGCTATGGCATGGTGAATGGAATAAATTTGTGGCAATGTCAGCTTAGAGATATCCAAAGTTAATGTGTCCAAGCTATGGACACTTGCCTCTTTTTCTGCTTCTTCTGTAGAAAATGGCTGTGCAGGCATTTCTATTCTTAAGGGTGGGAGAAGCATCGACATTACCAAAGTGTCTGCTGGGTCTACAGTGTAGGTTTCAGCCCGCATGGTGTTGCGGACTTCTGTGACGACCTCTGCCAGGCAGTTAACTTTCACAGTGAGCGAAGTCGTCCAATTGGTTTTCCTACGCGTGATATTACCCAAAGTAGACTCAGCTGCTTTGGCAACCGCCTCTCTAAGAAGAGTCAGATCTTCTTCTACTATGCTAAGGACTTGGGGTCAATTAGCCCTCTGCTTTTTCCTACGCGGGATGCCCAAAGCTTCTACATCTTCCTCCATGGGCTCTTTTCCCTTTCTTTCTTTGCTTCTTTCAGTGCACACCACCTCCTTAGTAGGGATGTCTTCCTCGCTATTGTTGTGTGGGTCTTGTGCTTGCTCTTCGTCTTCTTCTTCTTCTTCCTGAGCATCATCCTGATGCTCTTGGGTATTGATATTGGTGCAGTATTGGGGAGGGTTCTGTTGCGGAACCCCCTACTGCGCTTGTTGTTCCTCAGGCACCTCCACACGCGGGCCAATCCATTATTTGGGCCAGTCTTTGATTTCCCTCTCGATATTTGCATCTCTGATGATGAAGAAAGTCGAGAGTGCCTGCTTCTTGTGGTCGTTGCATGGATGCAGGATGATGTTGTGCGGCCTTGCCTGGAATTGAATGAACGGATACTTGACCACCGTCGCAGGTTTTAGTCGATACTTCTTACGCATGATTTGTCTAAGTCTTTCTCCTTGGAGAAAGAATTCAATCTTTGTATCCGCCTTGCGTTTGATGTCTTTTTGGTCCCAGAGGTTCAGGAACTTTGCACTGAGGAAGTCCACTAGGACCTCCATGGGTTGATAGTCTGGTGGAGGAGTCCAGGCTACGAAAGAGATCAGAATTAGAAGCCACGAGTAGTGGAACTTTGCTGTGAGAAGTTCTTGCACGTCAACTGCGTCGTCTAGTAGTTCATTCAATAGGAACTGAAACCAGCTAATGCGCACTCCTTGCATGCACTGTTATGCTAGCTCTACTGTTGCGGCAGTGCATTCAGTAGGCCTCATCTTGCACAACACCTTACTACATAAAATTTTTGTTGTGGACCTTATAGCAATGTCAGTGATAGAGCTAATGAGGTATCCCTTTCCGCCGCGGACAAGTTGGTACTTGTCCTTCATGTTATTTTTGTCCAACTTTTCCTCGTCTTTCTGCAGATACGGGCCGGGTCGACTCCTTGTTGTGGGAGACCCATAATGTCTCAGACCAGTTTGGCCGTTACCTTTATTGGCTTGTCCATCCAGAGGTAGCCTCCATGGAAGCATACCAGGAGTTGCTTGACATACATCTCGACCAGCGTAGTTCGGCCTAAATGCAACATAAGGAGCAGGTTTAAGATGTCGGATTGCTCCAATCCCCGTGCCCATTCCATTGCAGAAACTACGTCTACATTCAGAGGTACACCAGGCACTGCAACCATGAATCAATTTCTTGCTAGATCCGCTAGTTTCCTGGTGTCGTGGTCTTCAAACTTCAGTTCCTGAAGTTTGGGGTTGATATCCGAGGTCAGTGGGACACCTTCTGGAAGGATGGGCTCTTCGAGGTCATCCTACGCATCCACTATCACACTTGCTATGCTTGGGACCTTAGGTGACACATATGGGGGCAACAAGTTCTTTTCCTCATTGGTCAACTCTGCTTTCGGTGGTGGTGGTGGTGGCGAAACCGAGTCGGCTCTACAGGATTTGTGTATCTTTGTCGAGGGAGAAGAGGATGTGGGGAGGTCTGTACTCGATAGACCTCTGGGCACATAAAATTATACCCCGACCGGTTGCACTGGTGGCTGGTTTGCACGTATGTGCATTAGCTGGCCTCCTGGCGGTGGCAGGCGTTGTGGCCTTTGCGGTGCCTTTGGTTTAGCTTGCATCTTCTTCATCTTCTTAGATAGCTAGATTGGCCCAGGGACTTAAGGGACTTCTACTATTGGGCAGGGTGAAGCTGGTGAAACAGTGGAGTCTTCACTGTCACTGGATAACTCAACAAACATGGGCTTCGGCTCTGAGGTAGGGTTCTGGTTCACTTTGAAGGTTTCTTGGCTTAGTTGGCTCGGCTCTCTGGTCTCTCAATTAGAGGAATTTTGAGGTCTAAAATGGGCCTCCTAAGGAAAATAATAAAATAATAGTTAAAATAATAAAATAATATTTATTAATTTTGGAGGAAAAAGAAAAAAACTACTTTTTGTGTTCGTATTTTTGACATATCTCCTTGTGTTTTTGCTCAAATTTTGATCGAGAGAGCTCGTTGGATGTGGAATTTGATTCCGCATCCAACGAATACCCACACTACATACGTTTAATAGACCGTGCTACCTCAAAAACGAGAAATACCTGAAAAATGTGATGATGATGTCATCATCTTGTTTTTTCAGGTATTTCTTGTTTTTGGGGTATCGAGGTCCATCAAAAGTATGTAGTGTGGGTACTCGTTGGATGCAAAATCAAATTCCGCATCCAACGAGCTCTCCCGATCAAAATTTGAGTAGAAACAGATGGAGATGTGTCGAAAATACGAACCAAAAAGTAGTTTTTTTATGACAAATATGTCAATTCAACCATTATGGTTGACTCATTTTATTGGAATTCTATTGGTTCTTGAATTCCAAATCACAAGAACTTATTGTTGGGGCGTTTTCTTACAAGGCCCATTTTAGACCCCAAATTTCCTCTAATAGTGGCTCTATAAAGCAATGTAAAGGTTACCATGATAGAGGCAAATGATATTTATAGGTGATCGAGCATCTAGGCGCTGACTGGACGCAATGATGGGCCATCTGATGGAGCACATGGGATCATCCTTTGTTTCCTTTACTCACACACTTAGGTTCAATTTTGTACTTGTCAGGGCATTTAAGGTTAATATGGCGGATGGGACCAAAAAGCACGCTGCCATTCTCCTCGGACTTTCCAAATTAATGCTACTGAGCTGTCGCGAGTGCCAAATCTTGTTGAATCCTCATGCATTTAACTGTTTGTCAGTGTCTACTAGTTGTCTTCCACTGAGCGCTAGTTGTCTCTTAGCTTGTTTGTCATCGGGTTTACAGCGTACCATTTTTTAGCTCAACTTCCTTTTTCTGCACCAAGTTGCGCTGGAGATGCTTCTTCCCCGACCTTCCTCCCTTAAGATCTTTTTTTTTGCTGTGCACCTCGGCCTTTTGGGGCCACGCTGTAGTCATTATGGTATGGTTTTAATCAGCTGTTGTTGATCATACCAGCAACTGGCGTTCCAACCAGCTTATGTAGTTTTACTACACCTGCTTCAGTAATGTGCGCCACCACATTTGGGCCTAGCCAGTGTGTTTTGAGCTTACCTGGGTGCTTGAGGAACTTGCTGTCATAAATCAGAACAAGTCTACCAACCTTGAATTGTTTTGTTCTGATGTGGTGTTCATGCCATGCTTTCTACCATTGTTTTCCCACGTTTTGATGGAAGCATGCAATGAAGCGTTTTTCCTCCATTTGAATCAGCTGCATAAGTCTTTCTTCTACGGAATCGGTATTTGTCATTTCTGTTAGTGCAACAATTCGTGGGATCGACAAAATGTACTCCATGGGTACGACTGCTTCTTGTTCATAGACTAAATGGAAAGGAGTGTGTCCAGTTAGTCATTTGCATGTTGTTCAGTAAGCCCATAATACTACTGAGACTTTTTGGTCCTAGCCATCTCTGCGTACATTACAGACCTTCGTCAAGGCATTCTCCAGTATCTTGTTGAAGGCCTCAAAAAGTTCCATCTTCTTGAGGATGGTAGGGTGTTGTCTTCTTGTGCTGGATTTGGAATTCTACAGTCAATTCAACAATTAGTTTATTTACAAAATGCGTACCTTTGTCACTGATAAGGATCTTCGGGCAACCAAACTTTGTTACTACATTTTCAAAAAGAAACTTTGCCGCAGTTGCTGCAGTGCAATCTTTCACAGGTGCCGCTTCCACCCATCTTGTCAAGTAATATGTAGCAGTTATAATATAGCGTGCACTAGTCCATTTCCTTGGTGGACTAATAGGGCCAACAAAATCCACTACCCATTTATCAAAGGCATGCAGTGTAATTTCTGGCGCAAGTGGCATTTCATCACGTCATGATGGTTTCCCTGTTCTTTGACATTTATTACAGTTACGGCAGCACTTCCTTGTATCCATATGTATAGTTGGCCACTAGAGTCCAGCTTGCAAAATCTTGTGCATCGTTGCCTTCTCGGCGTAGTGTCCTCGTAAGACACCCACATGTGCTTCATCCATTACCCATTGCCTTTCATGATCAGAGACGCATTTGCCTAGTATTTCATTTAGTCCCAACTTATACAGTTGTCCCGTGATTAGCATGTAGTCTGCAGCCTTGACAACTAGTTGTTTCTTTTGCCATGTCGTATAATCTTCAGACGCATAGCCTGTATTCAATAAGTGTATAATAGCATCAAATTCTTTATCGACAACGTCAATAGCAAACCGCTGCACATCAGGATGATTATCCTCTAAGCTATTTGGTTCTTCACCACTTTCAATGCGAGACAAGTGATCTATCCCAACATTTAGTCGCCCTGGATTTACAATGACTTCAAAGTCAAATTCTTGAAATAGGAGGAGCCACTAGCAGATCTTCCCCCCCAACACTGGCTTATTGACCAGGCACTTCAGCGCAAAATGGTCGGTGAACATTTTGAAGTGGCCACCCAATAGATAATGTCTGAACTTTTGTAGCGCATAGACCATTGCAATCCCTTGTCTTTCAGTTGTGGTATAGTTTTTATCTCCTATGGATAGTTTCTTGCTGGCAAATGTGATTGGGTGGTCAATTGGGCCCTCTCCTGGTTGGGTTAATACTATACCAAGTGCAATTGATGATGCAACAACATGTACACGTAATTCCTTCTTCTAGTCTGGGAATATTAATATCGACACAGTGGCCATTTTGTTCTTCAGCTTATCCAGACTCCCTTGTCAGTCTTCGTTCCACTCGAATTTGGTGTCCTTCTTCAATAGCTTCTCCATTGGGGCAGTTATCTCCACGTACCCTCTTATGAATTTTCGATAATATCCAGAATGTCCCAATGTGGATCTGAGTTGCGTGACCGATGTGGGTGGAGGCAGGTCCAGAATAATTGCCACCTTCGCAGGATCGACCAGGATCCCATTGCGGCATACTACATGACCCAGAAGTACACCAAATGGTGCGCAAAATATGCATTTTCTCAAATTTAGCGCAATTTGATACTAGTGACACCATTCTAGCATAATGCGCAAATTCTCAATATGGCCTCTCACTAGGCCAAAGACCGTCTAGTCATCAAAATATACTTCAAGAAACCTATGAATGAAATCTTCAAAGGTAGAAACAACTATTCTAGAGAAAATAGAAGGGGTGTTTTTAAGGCTAAAGGACATTACCGTGTATTGGTAGCATCATCATTCTGTTACAAAGGTTGTCTTGTGGCAGTCTTCTTGCGCAATTCTTACTTGATGGTAGCTCGAGAATCCATCTGTGAATGGATACATTTCTCGTCTGCCGACACCCTCCAAGACCTCATCTGTAAATGGTGTTGGGAATGGATCATGTAAACCTGCATCGTTTAGCTTCCTAAGGTCGACACAGATCCTGACCTCGCCCGTCACCTTCTTGTCCTGAATCACTATGGGGCTTATCCACTCTGACTCTTCAATAGGTTCAATGATTCTTGCTTCTAGCATGCGATCCAATTCTGCTTTCACTTTTTCTTTATAGCGTGGATTTAGTCTGTACAGGCATTTTTTTACCGGTCTTGCATCGGGTTTGAGCGGAATTTTCATTTCGCCCAAATCTCCTACTATCCCCTTCATTTCCTTGAAGTTCGTTGGGAATAGGTCCTGGAATTCATGTAATAGATAAGTGAGTTTGGCTACTGTCTCTTCATCCCAATAGTCTCCAATGTTAGCAAATATCGGATTGTCCTCTAACCCAATGTTAACTTTCTTGATCTTTAGCGGCTTGATGAACTGCTCACTGGAAATGCCACTTCCTTCTACTGCGCACAATCCTTTTGTCGATTCTGGAATATTGATGTTAGTCGGATCATCCTCTAGGTCTCTGGAGAGGTTATAGCAGGTCATCCAGTGTTGAACTGCCTCACAACACTTGTGGGAATGTGCAGTGTAAGGTTGAGAATACGCAACTTCTAGTGGGATCTCAACGAATATCTTCTCCTTAATAGTCTTCAGCGCAATATCAACTATTGGTTGCTCGTTTGTGAATTGGAATGTGCAAGTGAAATTCTGTGCAACCTTTTCCCATTCCCTTGTATCTTGGCACAACTCCATAGATGCGTACCAGCCTCTGGGTGCCATTTCGAGAGTATGGATGAAGTGGTGAACCCAGTCCTGGAGTGGGTAGTTCAAGAATGCTGCGAAACACTGCTCCAAGTGTTCAACAGGGTCTAATAACCCTGTATAATTTTGTGTCATTATTGTGACCTCGTGTCCGAACCTTACTTCCAGTATCCGTCTACACTGTGGCCATTCAGTTATCGAGCTTTTGTGTGTACCCCACCATCTCGCGGGTGTATCTTTTAGTGCAAATTCCAGTGCAGATAGTCGTTGCAACTCTGTTACTAATTCCTCAAACTCAGTTAAGAACTTTTCCAAGTTAGGTAGTCCTTCATATGTAGGTAGCAGCGACGACTAAGTTCCCACTCATCGGACATACTTAGTTATCCTGGCACATCTCCTCATAGAGACTTCATGTAATCGGTTCTGCCAGTTCTCAAGTGCCTCTCATGAGTCTGATGTACATGAACTCCCGCATCTCCAGCTCAGGTTACCATCTGTAGTAGGATTAATGTAATCCTCCACAAGGGTAGTGACATTATAGATGTTATCAAGGTGATCAACTTGCCCTTCGTTGAACACAGGTTCAACGTATCTCTGTCCTTCTAGTGGGTCAAGGTGCGCAACTACACTCATCTTATCATCTTCAAATGATAGGATCCTTCTTTTGAAGTTTATAATGGTTTCATTTCCCATCGCCCAATCGTTCCCCAACAGCGCGGGATATGGGTTAGTATCATCTACTATATTGATGACCTCGAAGTCCAAAAAAGTGCACAATCCTTCAATATCCACTTGGACCTGACTCAATCTACCAATGGGTAGGACCTTTGCCTGATTAGAAAGCCTAATTGAATTGGGGACCATTCTAGGGGCAGCTTGCCCATTATTTCCCACGTCTGGTGCGTTAAAATGTTAACATCGGATCCAAGGTTGAGGATGATATAGTCCATGTCATAATCACCAATTTGCGTAGATATCCTGAGTTTGCGCCCCGTTTTGAACTTTGTCTTGACACTATTAACCTTCTTTGCCGGCAGGTCTTCCTCCGAAAGCGTTTCTATTAGCGCTTCCAATTCTACAAGTGCATCCTTATCCTGGATTAGTGCCAAACAACTTGACAGGAATGGTTTGAGCTTACTCACTTATCTGCACTCTTGCTTGCAGTCTGTTGCTCGAATATTTTATGGAATCTCTCAGGCATATCTCTCACTTGGCCTGAGGTGGATGGCTGCTCTGTTTCGATGAACTCTGGGTGTACATCCATGAATATGTGCTTTTGCTTTTGAACATCAAGCAGTGCTTTTGTTCGGTGCGGCGGGCCTTACTAGTGGTTGTGTTTGCGCCACAAGATCTGTCTGCGTAGCTTGATCTGCACCCGTCGCAACACCTCCCTGGTTACCACAGCTACACTTGGTTCTCGTGGTTTTGTGACTATCATCTATATGTTGGCATTAACATTCGGGTTGGGAGCATTCGACGCAGGATTTGGGGCTGGGTTAACTGCTCCAACCATCCGAGCTTTCCATCTCACAATAAGCTGCGGACATTGCTCCACATTGATCTCTTGTTTACAATATGAGCAAGTCTTCGCAGGTTCAGGGAAGTCTCTAGCAAAGTGGCCTTGCACTCCACAATTGTAGCATACCACTGGCCCTCTTCCTCGACCAAATCCTCCTCCTCCTTGTCCCATATAATTATCGCCCCCCCCTCAACTAAGGATGTGGCGGTTGCAACATGTATTGTGGTTGCTGATACTATTGTTGATACGGGTTATACGGGGCCACATTCTAAAACTGTGGTGCCATCTGAAACTGCTACGCAAGCTGAAACTGAGGCACATCCTGAAACTGCTACACATGATGAAACTGAGCCACAGCCTAGAACTACGCTTGTGCCTTTTCAGTCTTTATTTGCTCTTGAGTCTTCATTAGATATGCATATACCGTTTTCTCTCTCATAAGTTGGTAGGCCCTATAATCTTTTTCATCATGGCCTACAGATCTACAAAATTTACAATACAAACTTGCTAGGGTACGTACTATCTTGTGCAGGAACATGCAATCTATGTCACGGTGTCCCCTTATCTAGCAAATGTTGAACCAGGGTAGCCCCTAGGTACTCAATGGGTTTGGCGCACTGGACTAGATGTAGTTAATGTAAGTCAGACAGTCATCCTTGGTATGTCCATTGGTTCGACATCGTGTACACCAGAGGTCTTCCTGCACCTCTTTTCCTCTTTTTATGTCTTGGAGTTGAATTGTCAGATTAGGCAATTGTGACCTAATCTGTATCATTCTTGCGGTTCCATCTCCAATAGGTGAAACCTCTAGCTTCATTGCCAATTCCAGTGCCTCCGTCTATGCCGCAATCTTTTGCTGAATGAGTGGTCACCTAATGTGCGGTAGTAGCGCAGCAATAAACCACTCTTTATGCTGCACGTCTGACATCTGGAAGCTTACTTTGGCCATCAACGTTTTGAACCGTTGGTCAAAGTACCATACTGTTTCTGCTGGAGCCTATTTAATCTCCTTGATCTTGGTTATGCATTGGGACTCAGATTGTGGCTTTCTAAATTTTGAGATCATTGCGCATCGAATCTCCTCAAGATTCCTCTGCGGCTGCCCCAGTGGTACTACAGAGTACTTCATGTACCAATCCAACATGCAACCCTATAGGATCATAATCATTTGTGCTTTTCAGATGCCATCATTGTTAACAAGGCAGACCGTCCATACCACCTCGCAAAGGAACTAGTTCTATTCCGGATCCTCTGTTCCATTCCCATTGAATGTGGGTAGTCTAACGACTATCCCCACCATTAGGGTGGTGTTGGGGTTGTTCATTGGATTCCCTGTATTTGCTAGGTTTACTGGGGTCACTGATGGGCCTCCTTGCGCACCAGTCCCGACACTAGGACTACTAGTGTTCACAAGTTGTTCATGTGAGGAACTTCTAGGTATCACTTCAGGTGATCTTCTTGGAATGTCATAGTCACATTGTGTCCTTGGCGTCTCTGTGGACTCTTCAAATTCTTCTCTCTCAGAAATCAGACTATACTCCTCCTCTTCATCGCTGGACCCTTCGTCTAGGTGTGACTCACATCCATATTCACTTTCCCTGGGCAGGCTATAAGCCCTCCTACCTCCTACTACCTTCCTCCTCGTCCCTGATCAGAACCTCCTTCCGCTTCCTAAGAATCCAGCGTCCAAATCGTCTTTTGAGCTTCATGATAACATTTCTTCTTACTACCTTCCATATTAATCCTAAATTTTACACAGTAGATCCCCTTCACAGACTATGCGGTTCAATCACTGAGTTGTAAAATACCCTTTTCATAAAGGATCATTTTAATCCCTATGTTTACAGTTATACCTTCCCTGAGGTCCTTGGAAAAAATGTCTCTTTGCCTTGCTATACGAGGTTATTGCTTCAACAACGAACTCAGTAACATATCCTTCTAATATGCTACTAATCCAAAAATCAACAGTTCTGGAAAGAGAGTTACTTACTTGCGCTACTTCTTGTGTCAACAGGTCGGTCCATTCAACTACTCCTCTTCATTGGAAGTTAGTCTACCAGGCCGCTAACTCTGACAACCATTCTTGCAATATAATGGGAAATTCTGCAAAGAAAATTTCATGGAAATCCGAATATAGATATCGTTGTAACCAATTCTCAGGGCTCAACCATGAACCCTCGCTTTCCTTCTGTGTGAATATCAACATCTTTGGCTCCAGCCAATCCTCGACTTCACTCTTAGTCGGGTGCCACAACATTTCTCTCATTTTGATCAATAAGGTCCTGACAATGGAACCATTTGTTGGCCACTTTTCCTAACTCGCGCGACCCAGGTTCTGCGCATGCCGTCAACCCAACAAACAACCGAGATACTAGCCTGACAGAGCAAGCCCCGTCGGCAATGCCTGCAAAGCAGGCACAGTCTCACCCGAGATATCTCTTCGATGGGTAACCACCGGAACCATGTTTCCACGACTTGTCGAGGGATTATAGTCCCTTGGTGTGCGGCCAAGGAGCTCGACCAATTCACGGGGATGGATTCATTTTCGCTCTGCTGTAGCGCACCGCGCATATACATTTTTAACTACTAACAGCGTGACATAGATTCGACCTTAGAACTTCAAACATAGTGGAATATAAACACGAGCTAATAGACAAGCCCAATATAACATACGCACAACAACGATTGCATTACAACCATAAACTAATATTCAAAAGCTATTCATGCATTCAGACTTCTATTAATAGTGTAGCATTCATTCAATCATGATAGGACTTGCGTCATAAATATAAACAACATACATAGGCAATCATCAACACATAGGATAATTCACGTGGAAACCCATCCGGGAAAAACCACAAGGTGCTCTTCATCTGGCATGAGAAATATATGGTGCCTTCAGCCTGCATTTGATTGCAGACTGTCCTAGATCTAGCTTTCCGCTCATACTCTCTTTTGCTCTCATGCTCTGTGTCTTATTTCTCCTAATCTACTGCTACCATCTACTGATCCGCACATGGCCTGGATCAACTCCTCTTGCCTCTACACCTCTCTAGCAAAGCTTCTCTTCTACTACACTACCTCTGACTGCATCCTGCAGACTTCCGACTAGTCTACCACTCGGCTCTCCCAACTTCCCTCTACTAACTCACCTAAAGCAACTGACAGTGATCTAAAAAGCCACCACAGAGTAAGCTAACAACAACTACAAATCTAAAAAGCAACCTTTTAACTATTGAATCCCTCCTATTTATACTATTTTACATGACCAAGCAGGGTCGACTACATACAGGCAGTCCGTTAACTGTCAGCATCGGCCACCCCCCAGGTTACAACTGTGGTGATCATTACTTGACATGAGGCACTAACGACCTTAGTTACAAGATGTGTTCACTCGTTTGTCATCCACCGACTTAATCTGACTTCAGCACCCACGATCAGCCTGTCACTTTCGGTCGTTAAACTACACTTGTGCTACTACTTTACCCCGCGGGCATCTTCCTTCCACGCAGTTTCCCTTTTCCACATAGGTGACGTCATTTTTGCATATTCCTTCTTCTGCGCAGCTTTCCCCGTCTGCATAGTTTCCTTTGTCCGCGCAGTTTCCTTTGTCCATGCAGTTTATTTTGCCTGCGTAGATTTCCTTGTTTGCGCTTGTGTGGCAGACTGATACTTGCGCGTTTCTTCGTTTGCGCTTATTTCTTGCGTGCTTTCCCTAGGCCCAATAGATGGGTAAGGATGGTTTAAAGAAAAGGAGAAGATAGTCACCTCCACATTTGCATTGTAAGCACTCTCTTCTTATTTTCAATATGATGCAATTCTAGTTCCCCCCCCAATTTTGAGTTTGAATCTATGTTTTAAATCTAATTTTGAATTCAAGATTTGGTAGATATATTTCAAGTTTTTCAAAGTTTTTCAAGTTCATAGAGGTAGAGATAGAGGAAAGGAACTAGAAGGAAAGCTTCTAATGGATGCCTAAAGGCCATGGATGCTCAAGCAAGGGGATCTTCTACAAGTGGCATGCTTTAAGAGGTTTTTTCTTTTCTTCCTCCCCTCTCTACTCTTTGAAAATGCTTAGAAATATCCATAAACTTTTAAATTGTTGCATGTATTTCTGTCGAATAGATCTCACCGCCCTATAACAAAGGATAGAGAATGATGTAGACACATCCGTGTTGCAATATCTACCAACACATCATTAGTTCACCCTAGTTAGTGTTGAGTCATGCTCTGATGGGCCACATTCAGTACACTCTTAGTTAGATATGTGCCTCCTTTGCATGATTTGAGGAATAGGGTTCCTTTTCCCACCTACCATGGTCTGTTAAATGACTATTCACTGTTTTAGTTGTCTGGAGTTTCACTAGTGAGTCTCCAGTGGTGATTTTCTCAATGTTAGTCATGTTTGAGTTATGGGATTCAAATCACTCAGGATTCAAATTTCCTTCTTTGTATCATGGATATATTACATATAAATTAATGATTATTGCATCCAGTTATTACTGTAAACTTTGTACCTCTTTTCTAATTAATTTCGCTATGGATGTTTATGAATTCTAACACTATAATTCATCTTCCTTCATTTTTATTTCACAATAAGGTTCAATTTAGCCTAAAGATCTTGTGGGATTGATAATTTTACAATACTTTAATCCATAAGGATATGTCCTTAGTTCAAATTTCTTTCCCATCAAATAGTATCTTGACATTTTTAAGGTGTGCACAATTGATGCTAATCTGAAGTCATGAGTGGCATAGTTCCGTTCATGTTACTTTAACTTTCTAGATTCATAAAAAATAACCTGTCCATTTGTTATACTGAAATATTGTCATCTTGATCCATGTGTCAACCTTTTGCCTAATCCCTAAAGTTTTCTTGGATAAGTGCATTGAGTTTGAACTTCTCCCTATCTCTTTCCCCCCCTTTAGGAAGGCCGGTGCTCTTTCTCCTAAGGAAAGGTGCACCGACACTCTTTCCCTTCATACAAAGTGTGTCGGTGGCACTCTTTCTCCTCATGCTAGGTGCGTCGACACTTTTTCTCCTACAACAAAGTGTATCGATGGTGTTTTGAGGGAAAAAAGAGAAGTTTCGAGGCCATTCTAGAAGGTGGATGAGGTGGAGGATCATCCCTATCATCTAGGTGAGGTGGAATTCGGTTCCCTAACCTATGGGGAAGATCCCTTATACCCATCCTCATAATGCTCAACCTACTCTATCCCTTTATCCTTATAAATTGAACCCTCTCTCCATCATGAAGGGAGGAAGGACTATGGTACTCTTATGCCGGTGGAATTTCTAGGTGATTCCTATCATCCTTTGGAAGGATTACTATCTTGATTTGGAGGCTTGGCTTGGATTGTTGGATGGAAGGTTACAGTGTTAAGGCTAGGTTGTGATGTTCTTTCCTATGTAATTTTATGTATCTCCTTGATTAGATTAATATAAACTCTTTCCATAAACATTGCTTGTGTTGATGATTTTTAGAGCTTTCTTCCTTAACTGTTGGCTTAGATCAATTCATGTTTAGATACACATGTACTGTTTGCTTGTTTCCACTTGATCTAGAGGGTTTTGTAGCTCAATATCTGAAGGGTATGAAGCTTGGATCAACAAAGAGAGAAGAGGATTTGTAGACCTCAGGTAGGTGATCTATCTATTAACTTGCATTTCTATTCGATCTAGGAAAGTATATTGTATTATGTACTTGATTTTTTCTAGATCCACTTGGACTAGGGAGATATGGCTTGAGTTCGCTTGAGTAGATTTATCCACTAACATCATTCCGAGCTAACACGCCACCTATACCATATTTACATGCATATTTACATCCCACAAAACTTTCATTTGGATTTTCAATTTTAGAATTGGTGCAATAGTAAGCATTTCCTTAAGCTTTTGATTTTTTTTCACACTTAGTTGTCCATTCAAATTTTATACCTTTATTTTGTAATGAATTTATCAGATGTGTTATCCTTTAAAATAACTCAATAAACCCACGGCAATAACTTTCCAATCCCATAAAATATCTTACCTTTGACACATTCTTAGGTGCTGCCCAATTCATATTAGATTCTATCTTCTCCAGATCTACTGAGATACCTTCTTTCGATACATTGTGTCCTCAGTAGTGAATCTTATTGTGGTAAAAAGAGAATTTACTTAACTTAGCATAAATTTGATGTTCTCTGAGTACTTGCATTACTAATCTTAAGTCTATTTCATGTTCTTCCTTTGTATTAGAGTAAATAAGAGTGTCATCTAGGAAAAAAATCACGACCTTATCGAAATACTTCCGAAAATCCCATTCATTAAACACATAAATGTAGTTGGTGCAATTGGCAAACTAGGAGGAAATACTGTAAATTCATAAGGGCCATATCTTGTTCTAAAATTTTATTTACTGATGTCCTCTTCCTTAATCCTAACATGATGATACCTCGATCTAAGATCTATCTTTGAAAACACTATAGCTCCCCTTAATTGAACAAATAAATCATCAATTCTCGGTAAAGGGTATTTTCTCTTGATAGTTGTTTTGTTTAACTGTCTGTATCTTTGCAAAGTCTCAAGGTACCATATTTCTTCTTAACAAACAAAACCGATGCTCCCCAAGGTGAAACACTAGGCCTGATATAACCTTTCTTTAACAACTCCTCTAACTGCATCTGTAACTCTTTCAATTTAGGGGTACCTATTCTATAAGGGACCTTAGAAGAAGGAACTGTATCGCGTGCTAGATCAATGGTAAAGTCTATTTATCTTTTAGGAGGCATTCCAGGTATATCTTGAAATATATTTGCAAATCCTTGTAATATTGGATAATATTGTAACTAAGGTTCTTTTTCCTTTGATTCTTCTATATGAGTTGCATAAATATGACATCCTTTTCTAAAACATTTATTTCACTATAACGCTATAACTTGTATTAAAGATACTGGTCTAGGTGTGCCTTTAACTGTTACTCTATTTCCCTTCTCATCCAAACATGTGCAAGTTTTATTATAACAATCTAGAATAGCATGATGTGTGTCTATCCAGTCCATACCAATCAACACATCACAAGAGCCTAAAGGAATGATGTTTAGTTATGCAAAAGTATTTAGTCCATTCATATCCAAGGGGCACTGTCTTACTATCTCTATGACCCTTCTCTTAGTTCCAGTTGCTAATTGTACAAGGATTTCTACTTCAAGGTCACTTTTCTTAAGAGAACAATACAAAACTATACTAGGTGCAATGTAACTCTTACTAGCTCCAAAATCAATCAAAATAGACATAGTTTTGTTACTAATATTACTTGCTACTTCAATCATGTGAGACTGATGATATGCTTGTGTACTTTCCAAAGATGCATAGATATTATGATTTGTACCAACCTCACCCACGATTGTTCCTAAATGTTGTGAAGGTTGTTATTTTTCTTATGTGGATAGTCTCTTGCATAATGGTTCTCATTGCAATGCCAACACTACATAGGAGGTCTCTTATCAGAACCTAAATTCTTATGAAAATTATCATTTCTGTTCATGGGGGGTTGGAATCCTTTATTTATTTATTCATGCTTAATGTTCTTCTTATCCTTCTAGTTCTTGTGTTCCTTATTTTTATTGATTTTATACAAATGTTTTGCTTTCCAAATTACTTCCCTCAGAGTTTTTGGCATATCATACTGAATTTGTCTTTATAAAAAGTTGGAAACCCACTTAGAAACCTTTAAATCTTGACTTTCTCATCTTTTATGTAATCTGCATAAGTTAAAATTTCAATAAATCTCTTCTCATATGCATCCATAATCATGCTTCCCAACTTAAGCTCAAAGAATTCTTCCATATTATCATAGTATCATTATGAAAGATATTCTTGTTGAAAGTAGTTTTTAAACTTCCTCCAAGTGATCCTTCCTTCCTCAATGTATTTCAGTTTAGTAAGATGTTCCCACCAAATAGAAGCCCTTCCTTGCAAATAATAAATAACTATTCTCACTTCCATGTTTAGTGAATAATGATGCAATTGGAAAAACTTTTTGAGTTCCATCAACCATGCCTCTACTTCTTCACCTTGTTTATTTTCACCTGCTTCTTCACCTTCTTCTTCTGCTTCTTAATTCTTTCATCAATTGATCATGATAATACCTTCTTCTTCTTCTACTACTATGGTCTTCTAAATAATGGCCTAGACTACTCTCTATAAATCTACCTATTTTTCTGAAGGAAGGTGTGCGGTAACTGTTTGGCAGAAAGTTCATTATAGGATAAGTTTATTTTCTTCTCTTTTTTGTTTCTTCTTGGGTAGACTTGGAGGATTTTATTTCATTCATTATCTATTCTTGAAGGTGATCAATCTTTTCATTACACTTCCTAATTGATTCTTCCATATCAAGGGATGAACTACTTCTTCTCTGTCCTACATACTCCTCCTTAGGACCATAAGGTGCTTGTTTTCCTTCCATCCTTCTATTGTTTTCTCTACTGGGCATTCTCTAGTTTTAATAACTTACTATGAGTTGCAATGTGTTCATTATAATTTTTTCTAGCATTCCATTTATTGTTAGTGTTTAATAGATAAATAGTTTTCAAAATAAATAATTAAACAAAATACATAAAAAGGATATCAATTTTCCGGACAACTTCTAAGACTTCAATAATTTCATTTAAAAAAACAAGAATGACATCGCCTTCATAATAACTTTTCATCTAAGTAATAGAAACTTTTCATCCAAACAATAATATATTTTCATCTAAACAAAACAAATTCAAAGTGACCAATAGGCCCAACAATCGTAGTGTTGCAATCACATCTTTGATACCACCTATATTGTCCCCCGAGGCTATCAAATGGACTTAGGGACATATCATTAGTTGTAAGAGGCTAATTACAAAGATTAAGCATGACGTAGAAATAGAATAACTACTTAATTTCAATTTTCACTTATTAATTACGACAAAAATAATTATTTAGGACATTTAAAATAAACAATTATTTATGACATTTAATAAACCTAATTGTTCTTTTGAGAGACAATCCTTCTCCTAAAGATGGACTCAACTGTGGAGTCCGAAACACGTCGAGACAAAAAAGTCTACACAAGTTCTAAAACTATCACAATGACTACCACCCATGAAATCCTTAATGCAAGCAAAATATTGATAATCACAAATTAATTAGATCATGTGTATAATTTAATATTGATATGTCATGCATGTATGGAAGGTTTAGTGCTCATTTTGACCTTATTAATAAAAAATATAAAATTGAATTCAATAGTGGCCCAACACTGAGCACTAGGGGAGAGGTAAGTAGGTTGTAGATGGACTAGGGGGTTGTATTCTAACCCTGTTACACCTTGAATACCTTAGGAACCCTTTGCATAAGTTAAAACTTAAACCTTTGTTTTAATCCTTAAACCTATTTTAATTGTTAGGGATTAGGTGGGGATTAGATTTTGTGTCTTTGACACGTTGCTCATGTTGAGGATAGTTCCCATGCAAAGTGGTCACAGTGAGGTGACGAGCAAGGTAGAGTGCTTAGCATAGTGGGGGAAGAAGAAACATGGAGGTGGATTTTGCTGGTGCATGGTGCATGAAGCTGAACCAAGGAGACCATGGGGAGGTGAATCCTGTATCGAGGTGAAACTAATATTCTAGAACTGTATTTCCTCAATGTTGGTATAAACTGCCTTGAATTGCTATTGACTGTTGGTTTGTGGTCAAGGAGATTTTAAACTGTACATGAATTACCTTGGTGTAATTCCTAGCATTAAACAATAGTGATGGTTTTCATTGTAGTGCAAAAAGGGGAAAGAAGCCAAAGTCATAAATGTACAATTGGCATGGAATTGACTATAACTTGTTTTCTTTCTTGGATGCCTATAAATTTGTTAGTTTCCTTTGAATTGTGAGGAAGAGGAGTGAATTGTAGTGGTGAGATAAACCTTGGTTAAGGAAAGAGTCTCCTGGTGAATTCACAAGTCCCATATTAGGGGTGGTATCTGAGTGCCGAAATACTATAGTCTAGGAAGAGACCTATGCTTGGGTGGAGTGTGGTAGCCACGAAGCCAATTGCCTCTATTTACTTCCAGATAAGTGTTCATGGTTTATTAATAATTTGTATTTATGTAATTATGTATTTGTAAAACAATTCATGTATGTCTGTTAGCATGCAGAATGTCTTAGAAAGATAAATTATGGATAAAATGTGATTTATGCATGATAATTTAACCTGTTTTTGGTGTTGGAATTTCCTTTTTTGGAATGAAAACCACCTTAGATGGTTTTGATTTTCCTAGTCCCTGAATTGCTAAAAAACGTTGGTGAATTCTTTTATGCCGAAATAAAAAGAAAGATTAGAGTAAGTTGTTCATGTTTGAATGCTAATATTTCTTTGTTTAAGAAATGTTATGATAGAACTCTGTTTAAGGGTTGTTGGAATGATTGCTAAATATGCTCTGTATGGAATCCCTTGAAATGTTGTATGTAGCGCTAATGGTTTTTGGTAGTTGTAGAATAACCATGATTGCTCAGCCTTGAGAAATGTTCTTTGTTCATAGTTATTGAAGGCTGTAGCTTATCCTTTTGTCAGAATTGTTCTTTGCTTGAGTGTGGTTTGAGTAAATTGTTAAAGAAGTAACAAAGGGATTCGTGTGTTTTGACACGCTCAATTCGTGTAGTTGATTTAGAGTTGAAAAAATAAGTTATCACTGTGTCAAAAGAAAACTTCTTAATTCCTTGGAATGTTATAATTCCATATTGTAAAATCATTGTTTCTTTTATGAGAAGAAAGGATAATGATTGTGCATTCAATGTTGTTTTCCCTTGTTTTATTAGTAGTAAGTGTTGGATGTTTCTCATGGAATTAATGGAGGATGACTATTGATTGGTGGATTGTTAAACCAATCAGTTTTGATATGTTAAGGCATGACCTTGGTTATTTTACTTGTAGCAGTTTTTCCATTGTTTCTTCATTCAGTATTTAGAGGTAGACATGTGTTTTAGTGGGAAAGAGTTTGTTGCCATTTTCATGGCGGAAAACCTTCATTATTTATATATTCTTTCCTTATCCATTTTGATAAAAAATGGTTATGCATTGGATTATTGAATCAGAGTAATCATCGCTGTCGACTATTGTGTCGATGTTCAACTATGTCTGTCGATCACCGTGGTGCCGACTCCCAACTTTTGATGTGGTTACATCAGGAATCAAAAGTTAGGAGTGTTTTTGTTAAGTTTGTTAAGTTCATGTCGACTCCTGACTTTTGACATGCGTCAAGAATAAAAAGTCTAGAGTGTTTGTTGTTTTGTTTGTTGGGTGTGACAACTCCCAACATCGAAAGTCAATAGTCGGGAGGTTGGTTATGTTTTGTTTGTTGGGCATTCCGACTCATGAATCCTAATTTTGAGAGTCAGGAGGTTTGTTATGTTTTATTTATGTGAAGTTCTGACTCCCGGCTCTTGACGTCAGAAGTCAGAAGTTGGGAGGAAGTTGTTTTTTTGTTCATTGGGAATACCGAATCCCAAATCCCGACGTCAAAAGTCAAAATTCGGAAGGTTGGTTATGTTTTTCTTGTTAGGCATATCGACTCCCCATCCCAATGTCGAAAGTTGAAATCCGAGAGGTTTTTTATGTTTTATTTATGCGAGGTGCCAACTCCCGACTCTCGATATCAGAAGTCGGAAGTTGGTAGGTATTAGTTTTGACTCTATTATGAAGTCCTGACTTCCAACCGTTGATGTCGAGATCGACATGGAAAAGTTGGAATCAACACAGGAAGGTCAAGATCGATAATGATGAATCAGAGGTGGATTTAGGCTATCAGATTTGACTATTGTGGTTAATCCTAGCCATCAGATTTTGTTTTAAGTGTTATTTCATGTTGTTTATTATTAATTGATGATTTTTATTTTGTGTTTAAAGTTTGTTTAAGCTGATTTGATTATACACTTTCACATTTGAGTCTATTGTGGCTCGTTGTTTGATAGTTTAACTTGTTTTTTATTAAATGTTTTAAGAAATTTGGATCCCGATTAGAGCTCCACAATTGCTTTAGCCACCAACGGTTGTATGGTGTGTTAAGTTTTATATGTTGCTATAGATTAATTCCTAACTTCATAGGCATTTAATACAATTTCACAATAACAACATAAAGAGGATCACTGAAAGAAACACAATCACAAGGTACACATGAATTTACCCTTGGAAATCTAAAAGGGAAAAACCCAACAAAACTTCCTCAATATAGATTACCATAATGAAATTACCAAAGAACAAGGTATCATACGAGAGAGTGAGACCAAACCCTGGAATAATAGCCAAAACACCAAAGACACTTCTCCTCCTCCTTCTCCATCCTTCCTTCTTTCTTTCTCTTGCACAATACATGAGTGAGTGAGTGTGTATAAATGAGGGAGGGTGACTTCCTATTTATACTAATCTCCTAAATGACATTTTAACATAACCGGGCCAAACTATCAAACTGACAGGGTCGAACTACCTAGGAGAGCTCATACTAATAGTTATATTAATCTTCTCAGGGTACTATTGACCCGAATTACAATAGAGGGTTAACCTCATGACGTTTACACGATCTTTCACATTAGTGACATCTCCAGAAGGAGGAATAATAATAATTTAAAGTACAAGTAGAATACTCTTAAAAGTTACATTATTTCAACAATCCCCCTTAACAAGAAGGGTATTCTACTGACTAAAACAACAACTGGTGTGTCTCTACACAACCTCATCAAAAGGAGGGAGGAGAAGGAATCAATGAAAACATCTTTTGGAACATTGTCTGGTACATAAATAGATCATCGAAAGTTTTTAACAACATCATTATCTATAGCATAGAGCTGGAGCATCATTATCTGTATCATGGAACTGGAGCATCATCATTTGCAACATGGAACTAGAGTATCATCATCTGCAGCATGGAATTAGAGAATCATAACTTGTAGCATGGAATAGGGGCATCATCATTTCCAGCTTGGTACTAGATCATCATCTGCAGTATGGAACTAGAGCATCATTACCTACAACATGGAACTGAGGCATCATCATCTGCAACATGGATCTCAGAGCATCATCATCATATGCATCAACATAGAACTGTTGGAACATCATCATCACCATATTCAATAAAAAGCTAAAGTATCAACATCTTTAGTATACATCATTAACAATGATAGCACGGGGCTGAATTATCAGCATAAAATCGGAATAACAACAACGACAGCACAAGAATGGATCATTAGCATAAATCTAGAATAGGAACAATGATAGCATGAGGCTGGATTATCAACATAAATATGGAATAACAACAACAACACCATGTGACAGGTATAACAACATCATCAACAACAACTCAAAGTCTCGAGTAACATCATATATGGAAGCAAAAGAGGCAGGTGTATCAACAACCAACATGATCCTTCCTGTTGGAATTATGAGATAATGGAAAACACATTTGTGGTGCTTAGACGATCCTTCCTCTTTCAGGATTACAAGATCAAGTCTTTACGGAGCCAACAATACTGATCATAGCTAACACATATGTACACAGGATGATCTTCCTTTCGAAAATACAGGATCAAGTCCAACATGGATGATCCTTCCTTTAAGAATTGTGGGATCTCTAGCCAACATTTAAGACGATATTTCCTTTTAGAATTATAGGATCAAGTCCACCAATAATCATCCTATACGATCCTTCCTTTCAGAATTACGGGATTGAGTCCAAGAACCAATATCTTAGACGATCATTCCTTTCGAAATTACGGGAACAAGTGTCAAGATCAACATTTAAGATGATCCTTCCTTTCAGATTTACATGATCAAGTCTAAGGATGATCAATCCTGACTGAGCTACCTGCTGTGATTAGGATACCACATTATCATCAATACTACTCTCCCTTTTGAGGGAGTTTCTTATAGATAATGCCTATATCGTCTCTGAAGTGTTCAAACTTCTCACGAGATAGAGGCTTAGTGAACACATCTACAACCTACTCATATGTGCTCACATATTGGAGCTTTATAGATCCCTTCTGCACCATGTCATGAATGTAGAAATACCAGATTTATATGTTCTTAATCTTATTGTGGAATACCAGGTTCTTTGTCATCTTCATGCAGCTTTGGTTATCACATAGAATAATAGTGGAATCCATCTCCAGATCGAATAAACATGATAACAACTTCTGATGCCATATGGATTCACAACTAGTGGAATAAGCTGAAACATATTCCACTTTTGCAGTACTGAGAGCAACACTGGACTATTTCCTGCTTAGCCATGAAATCATGGCTAACCCCAGACTGAAACATCCTCCTGAAATGCTCTTTTTATTTGAGACACTTCCTACCCAATCTGAATTTGTATAACCATACAGTCTGAAGTCATGATCTCTAGTATAACTGAGACCTTAATCTAATATACCTTTTAGGTACCTCATCACATGCTTTGGAGATACCAAGTGAACATGTCTGGTTTCAACCAGATACTGACTCAAGGTGTTCATAACAAAGCATATATTTCACCGGGTATTTATCAAATACATCAATTAACCAATTTTTTTTATGCATAGTGTCACATACACTAATTTCGATGAAGCATCAACCAACAATTTCAAGTGTGTATGCATGGGTGTGTTCATGGCTTTACATTCCAACATATCAAACCTTTTCAATATTTCTACTACATACCTCCCTTGGTTAAGGAAGATTCCTTCTGGGCTATTCCATACTTCATTCCCTAGAAAATAATCCATTAAGATAAGGTCTTTCATCTCAAATTCTGCAGCGAGCTTCTTCTTACACTCTGAGATTTGGTTCTCATTACCTGTCAAGAATAAATAATCCACATAAAATAATAATACAACATGTTCATCATTCATAACCTTGAAGTAAAGGTTAGGATCAACCTTACTTTTAGTAAATCCTAAGCTCGTCAGAAAACTATTGATTCTTCAATACCAAGCTCTTGGAGCTTGCTTCAACCCATACAGAGCCTTCTTCAGCTTGCAAACATGTGTCCTATCTTCAACATCAAAACCTTGTGGTTGTTCTATAAAGTACACTTATTCTTCAATAACACCATTTAGAAAGGTTATTTTTACATCCATCCGGTGTAACTTCCATTTTGTCTTGGCTGCAAGTTTACCTTGCTATAAGAGCAAATATCTCTTCATAATCAATTCCTTCCTTTTGAGAGAATCCCGAGGCCACAAATCAGGCTTTTTATTTCTTAATACTTCCATTGACTGTATGTTTAATCTTGTTTATCCATTTGGATGATACCACACTTTTTCCTTCTGGTTTGTGAACTACTTCCCACACATCATTCTTCATTATGGATTGGTATTTTTTTGTCATGGATTCTACCCATTCTCTCTTTTTAAAATCTAATTCAAAACAAGTAGGTTCTTTGTCTACAATATCACACATCAAAGCCACATAACTAGGAAATGGCTTTGGATTCTTGCTCTGTCTTGAGGAGCCTTCTGGAGAACCATACCTTTATGCTTCTTGAATGTTATCATGAGCCCAAGCTCATTTTTATCATGTCGGAGATATTCATGTGGGGAGGTTATTGGGGCTCCAACATATCATGCTTTTCTAGAATCTCATCATTAGGAGAAGGTGCAACTTCTTTCATCGGTTCTAGAGCTTTATGAGCTACAACTTCTTCATATGTTTCTACAAGTTGGAACTTTATTGATTTCTTGAGAGATGTATCTTCATCAAAGGTTACAACCCTCCTAGATTCCATATGGTGGTAACCTGGTATATAAATTCTGAAGGCCTTGGATACCTCACAGTATCCAAAAATTATTCCTTTCTTTTTGGCAGGATCTAACTTGGTTCTTTTCTCTTTTGGAATATGAAAAAACACTGGACAACCAAATATCTTGAGGTGGCTTACCTATGGTTTCTTTCCTATGAATATATATTCAGGGGTTTTGAACCCAAGTGCATTATGGTATATTCTGTTTTGGACATATATTGTTGTCCTTGATGCTTCGTCCCATAAGTGCATAGGAAGATCTTGATCATGGGTCATAGTCTTCACTACTTCCATAATGGTTCAATTCTTCCTTTCAGCAACACCATTTTGTTGTTGATTAAATGGAGTGGTAAGTTCCCTCTTAATCCTGACATATTTTCAAAAGTTCCCAAATTCATTTGAAGTATACTCTCCTCCATTATCTGACCTAAGTGTCTTGATATTTCGAACTGAAATTTTTTCTACCAAGGCTTTGAATTCCTTGAACTTCCCAAACACTTCATCTTTTGATTTCAAGAAGTAAACCCAAGTATTACGAGAGTAATCATAAATGCATGTTACATAATATACATTCCCACTTAAATATGTTGAGGGAATTGGACCGCACATCTAAGTGAATAAGTTCCAATATTCCTTCCATATTGTTGTCGCTCTTCGGAAATGGATTCTTTATGTTCTTTCCTTTCACACATCCTTTACATAGACCTATGACTACCTTCCTCACATGTGGTAAGTCTTTGTAGTTCATGTGAGCAAGCCTTGTATGCCATAGTTCACACGGACTTGTTGTATCATGAATTAAGGTCGCTTCTTAGTGACCTTTTAATTTATACATGCCACCTTCTTTTGTCCCAATGATAGATGCATCTTCTAGAGATTTTCCTCTATGCCACATAAGAAATTCACCATATATAAAACATATTCTTCAATTTATTCCTTTGTTATCTTCTTGGGAGGTTCTTTTCCTTCTTCTTCTTCTTCTTTGACTAAATGAGCATGATGTATTTTGTTATTATTCCTCTTTTATTATTTTATTGTTGGACAATTTATGGCAACATGTCCTATCTTATCACAATGGTAACATTGATAAGAGGAGAAGTATTTCTGCTTGTAATCTCCCTTTTTGTTCTTTTGAAACTTCTTAGGAGTATGAGACTCCTTATGGTTTTCCTTCTTTAAATGACGTTTTCCTTTTCTTCTAGCACGAGTTGCTAGATCATGGTCATCATGTATGAGTAGTGGTTCTCGGTTTTCTACTCTATCTTCCTCTTGAACACAATATTCCCATAGGATATCAAGTTGTAGGCTTTCCTTCCTTGCACAAATTATCTGGATGTAAGAATCCCATGGTCTAGTAATACCATTGAGAGCGGTCATTACTAATTCATCTTCATCAATCTTATCTTCAATTTCTTCTAGTTGTTCTTTGAATTGAGAAACCCTTGTGAAGTATTCTTGGATAGATTCATCCCTTCTCATCTTTGTGCTTTTGTGTTGGGCTCTCAAATTCATCTTTCGGTTGATGTTTATTCCTTCATACATTCTTGATAGGGCATCAAACATCTCCTTAGGTGTATTCTTGGAGGACACTTGAGGAATCAAGTGATCCTTGATAGAATTTGTTATGATACTCTTGGCTCTAATAATGTATTTCTTGCACTTTTCCTTTCCTTCATCTTCTTTGGTATCCAACACAACTTCCTTGATACACTTTGTAAGATCATTCTCTTCTAGAATGAGTCCTATTATGTATTTGCAAGAACATAAGTTTTCTATTCCTTTCGACTTGTCATCAAACTTAGTGCTTGGAGACATCTTGTTCTGGAGAACAGAAAATGACAAAAATTTCAATTTCTCAAAAATGAAAACTGTACTTACCAAAATATGTGCTTGATTGAGGTGAGTATTCTGGTATAGCCAGTTTCCGAAGATTCAAAATTCTAACCCTTTAAACTAGTCTTGCAAAATTATAGACTGCAGTTTCTGGTTTTGGTTCTTGATTTATGGTTCCAAGTCAAACAAGGGTTTGATTTTCTGAAGGATCTACCCACTAAAAAACTTTGATCCAGGTTCCAAAATATGTTCCTAGGAGGGGTACACTTCCCAATGACACTTGCACTAAAAAATTCTTCATCAGTGGAAAACCCTAATTTTTTTGTTTGAAGAAGGAGAGAGAGATTCACCTAGTGAAAGATGCTCTTTTTTAGTCTGGCTCTGATACCATGTTTAGTTTTATATGCTTTTATAGCTTAATTCCTAACTTTATAATCATTTATTGCATTTTCACAATAAAAAAATAAAGAGGATTACTGGAAGAAACACAATCACAAGGTACACAACAATTTACCTTGAGAAACCCAAAAGGGGAAAATCCAACAAAACTTCCTCATTCAAGATTACTAGAATTCAATACCCAAAGAATAGGGTCTCATAAGAGAGAGAGATCAAATCCTAGAATAAGATCCAAAACACCAAATACACTTCTCCTCCTCCTTCTCTGTCCTTCCTTCTTTCTCTCTCTTGCGCAAGACATGATTGAGTGAGTGTGTATAAATGAGGGAGGGCACCTCCCTATTTATTCTAATCTCCTAACTGACATTTTAACCTAACAGGGCCAACCTATCAAACTGACAGGTCTAACCTACCTAGGAGAACTCATAATAATATTTATATTAATATTCTCTGGGTACTATTGACCCGACTTACAACAGAGGGTTTACCTCATGACTTTTACACGACCTTTTAAATTAGAGACATTTCCCGAAGAAGGAATAATAACAATGTAAAGTACAAGTATAATATTCTTCGAAGTTACATTATTTCAACATGGAGGCCATGTAGCATCGAGGTGTGTTACACATAATAATAAAACACATAGTGTAATCAAACACAATTTAATCGTCAATATTAGTTGCACACAAATAAGTGAAGTACATTTTATAGTTTAATAGGAATGATATGTTTAATCTAACAAAATGGTAAAAAAATTAAGATGAAAGTAAAATTGAAATTGATAAAGTGTAACTATTTTTTTGGTTGCTAGAATCTCCCTAACTTGCAAGAGTGGCCTTTGGTCTAAGAAAACATGACCTAGGGGCATCTAAGCTGTCAAAATCACCCGAGGATCACACTCAGTCTGGGCCACAATAACCCTTAACTGGTTGAATTTTGGGTGTCTCCTCCCAACTAGCTCACAAGTAAGGGGAATTGAACTTGGGTCACCCTATTGATGAGACCCCAGCTTAAATGAATGAGATAGTGAGATTTGACTATAAAAGCATAACTATAATAATAATAAAATAAGCTAATATAAATTCATTTTAATATTGAAAAAATTAATGTTATATTTAATTTTTTCTTCTTCTATAAATTAAAGTAACTTTATAATAATCTCTAATTATCTCACTCATTAACCAAACTTCCTCAAACTATCAACCAAAATAAATATATGATAATCTCTCTTCTCAAATGAAGTTTTAATCATGGATTTGATTTTGAATAAAAAACCGAGTTATTGTGTTTATATACAATTAAGGTTTATGGTTTTGACCTCCTTTTAAGAATTTCAGTTTGCTAGCAGTGACCTTTTAGGCAACATATCATGAATAGGGTACTAGAGGAATTATTATTATGGTGGACTCTTAGTTGGGAAAGTGGTTGTTTCTTTTGGCATGGACCCACAAAAAAAATATGCATGGATCAATTGCATGCTAGTTGGTGGGGTGATTGGTTTCTACTTCATTTTATGTTATGCCCCTTGTCATAAATTACACCTTCCCATGGGATTGGTCCCCTAATTAGCTTATGGATGTGAAGTTGGTGCTCCTTGGTAACTTCAACATCGTTAAGTTGTATGGGGATAAGGATGGATGTTTTCTATGTTTCTTTGGGAGGATAAAAGGATGTGTGGTGTAGGTACAAAACCAAACACCCAATATTCAAAGTGAATTTTAGGGAAAAAAATAACACTTAGACATTGGGGGTTACTCAAGTCTTACAAGGAGATAAACTTAGATAGAGTCCAAGCTATATTAGTAGGTTTTATTCTTCTAAGGATGAGATCTCATTTCCCATTCTGGTGGAAATAATGAATGTATAGTATTGCAATGCACAAGGTATAATCATTTTCCTACTATCTCAAGCATGGTACTTTTAGATCACATGTATCCTCCAACTTATCTCTCTTTCAAACTAAATGTTGTTCATCTTGCTTTTAAAGAACATTAGGCTTTGATTGATAATTTTTGGAATTTGGATAGTACTTTGTACGGTGAGAATGGTTTGAGGAAATGATTAAGAGAATTGTTAAATTTATTTATGGTGGTAGAAGATGGTGACTAGATTGTAGAGGTAGAGAGAAAAATAACCACAATGTAAATTGGTCAAGATACACACATTTCTCAAGGAGTACGTCCATAAAGTTACTTTATAGGAAGAAAAAACAAGGAGTTAGAGTTACTCAAGTGCATGGAAGACGAGGTGCTAGAATAAGGGCCTGATTATAGTGGGAGAAGGAAGGGATGAGCCTTATAAATATTACTCTTATTTCCTCAAACAAAAAAATGCGTAAGAGAGAGTCATGTGGCTTGGGAGCATGTAGGGTATGTTAATTGAAGGATTTGCAACACTTATATATATGTTTGGGCCATATTATAAAAATATTTTCATCAAATACCCTTATTATGGAGTAGGTTATTGCAACTTAAGAGGCATGCAAAGGGGTGGTCTCTTCCATATTATGGCACAATGAATGGGATATGCTTGCGAGTGCTATACAAGGGGAGGAGTGTTACATATTTGAGTATTGATGGAAGTCCTTGTGATTTTTACACAAAGATGTGGTAGATTTTCGATGATGACATGTTATGTATGGTTCCGGAAGTGCTTAGAATAGGAACGATGTGGGGGAATTGTTGACACCCAAAAATGTCCTTGAGTCAATGGTAGGGGTTATCCCTGATGGAAGGTACCAATTAGACCTCAAATATTTTGGAATAGGGAATCCATCTGGATTTTGTCTTGTCTACCATTCACTAGTTGCAGCCTAGCCCACTGCTTAGGATTTTACTTAGGTATGAAATGCAACATGCTCTAATATACGATGCAGTTCTAAACTATCCTAAACTATCCTACATAGGAGTGAGAGTAAAAGGAACAATGAGTAAATAAAATTGAGAGACATGTGTTGATTGAATTGTCATTGATGCCAACATGGACTTGCAATAGCCCCACATGTATTCATTGATGCCACCAAGTCCCTCTTGTAGTGCACAGGTATGGATGACGCTCACATGTAGTTCCTTGGAGCCCTTACAGAGATGGTTTTTTCTTTGGAGTACCTTGTACCCAGTTGATAATATTCTTATACCCACAAGGTTGGATCTTGGAGCCACCACCTTGTTAACGATGGTGAAGACACTGCTAATGATGCTCAAGACCCTGGAGATAGTGCCAAAGCCTTTGTAGACGATGGAGAAGCCCTTGATGGGTTGGAGAAGCATTAATGACCCATTATGTGGTCATTCATGTTCTGGTGATGTCATGGTACCCTACGATAAGGTTTGGAACCCCCACAGGTGATGTCATGATGGATCTTGACCCTTAGAGGTCCCATTGAATGGTTAAGTTGGTTGAATAAGCCCATGAAGCCTCTTGATTACGCCTTGAGGAAGTCCTTCAACCCACACTTGATGAATTAATGGTCCTTGAACCCTTGAAGATGATGTGTGGGTTAATGGGGTATTAGAACCCCTGGAGATGGTCCTAGTGCATGAGGAAGACTTTGCACCCACTTATAGGGTGGCATGATATCACTTGGACACTTGCTTACATGCCCTATGGCATCTTAATTATCGGGTGCTTGGTCATACATGTCATGATTATGGGTTCCTTGATGATTATGTGGTGTACGCACTTGCATGGCACACATGCCTTGATCTTGAGGTCAAGTGCATACCCTTGGCTAAGGTTCCTCGATCCTTGATGAAGCCCTTGAGGCTTGTGGTAAATTTGAAAATTATGGTTAACAAAATCCTAATGATGACTATTTTGTGGTGAAATTGATGAGTGAAGAAGTGTGGGGTAGAAAAAAATAAAAATGCATGCAACAAACCCTAAGGGTTGACCTTTGAAGGATGTGTAAGACAAATTCAAATTAAAAATTCACACCTTCCTTGACCTTGAATTCAACCCTAACTTGTGGATGTGGACACATTGAAAGTGTCTATATAAACATGCACTCTCACAATCCAAAAGACATCCAATGAAGTGTGAGTGAAGAATCTCGCGAACTGAGGTTAACTGAGGAAGCTTGACTAAGGAAAAACTTGGGTGGTTTTAGCAGGAGCAATGACTGAGGGAATTCGTTGAGGAGATTAAGATCTATGATTTTTTGGGTGGTTTGTAGAATGTCCCAGCCATGCAAGTGTCTTTTTTATACAAGATCTTTTTGTCTTTGAGAATGAAGAGTTTGGGATTCTTAAATCACCAAAGTTTACTGGTGGAGGGTTTCCACAGTCATGAAACAATCTCAAATTTACAGTCAAGGGTGGACTTGGTTGGGGTTTTAACCAACATATTACCAACACCTGAATTCTCTTGGAATCCTTTCACACTTGACACAATCTCTCACACAGTATCGAGTTTTGGGTTGAGGTCATCCTCAGCATATTTGCATAGTCTAGATGCATGAAGGCAACAAAGGAGAAACAATAGGGAAACATACAACAACAAATTGTGGACTAAGGTAAAAATTCGGTGGATTGAGTGTTGGAGGATTTCCACTCTACACAGTCCCGAAACTTTGATGTCTTCAAACAATTCGAGAGATTGCATAGTATGACTTGTTTATCAGAGGGTGTTATCAACATGAACAGACCATGAAGGATTCTAACCGAGGTGTATGCTAAATAAAAAGTCCTGAATGTAATTGCAACAACCGCAGAGGAGTGGGGTGTCAAAAATGCAGACCTAATCTTCCATAGAGATGGTTTTTTGTTTGAATTTTTTACCATCACATACAAATAGTCCACATGTACAACAACATACATACACAATATTAGACATGTATTTTTTATAAGGTATGATCAAAATATACCGATGATGATGCATGCTACACATACAATGGCATATTTACAGTAATGTACACATAGTTATGAAGGTATGTTAATGTTGAACAATCAAATGTGTGAACAATCATATGATTACAGTGATATAAAATGAATGCATATGATGTATATGCTGAGGCATTCAATACAATGTTGTGATCTATACACTTTGATGATGTATTATGGATGTTGATGTACACTCTATAATAAGGAAGTATGATATGGTATGAAGATGCATCCTATGATGATGAACATGCATGCTATGATATGATTCCATCCTATGCATAATGACAACCACTGTAAGTGTGAAAAATATTGATTGGATATGCAATGGTTATGAAATAGTGATACTCGATGATATCTCAGTTATGTTTTGCTCTACAATAGTAGTTGAGGTCTCCACAATTTTGATAGTGTAGTACAATGATGTGTGGACAACATTGATGGTATGCATAGTGATGTACACATACAATAGTATATGTACAATTACACATATAGTGGTATACTCTACGGTGCTTGCTTGATGCTTACCTCATGATAATGATGATGCGTGGATGATAATGCTACCCTCCACTCTTGCATCCTTCTCCTTGATGATGTACTGCATGAAGATGTGATGTTGCATACCATGATGATGATGATGCATACTCTATAGTATTGATGAACAATATTGATGTCCAAAGAGTGATGAGCAGAAGACCAGCAATGTCGATGACCAAAGAGTGATGAGCATAGAGGCATGACCAACAGTGTTGTTGAGCAGAATCGACATGGTTGATGAGTAGAGGTTGATGGGCAGCGATGGTTGAGCATCAAATTGATGATAATCAGAGATTGGAATCAAGATTGTAATTATAATATTGCACTTGAATATTGGAATCCTCAAACCTTTCTTAGTTGGAGCTAAGAAAACCAGGTTGGATCCCATTACAGGAGTTGGTGGTATTTTCATCAGTTGGTTCTGATTGTAATCGAGAAGATTGTAGTCTTCCATTACCATAAATAAAGATACAAATTACATATATTCTTGTGTCTCTCTTGATGTGATGATTGTGCTTATGACTCATGGTTGATTTAGTTGATACATGTGATGATGTAATTGATAACACAATGCTTGATATACTCTGATTGATTAAAAGAAGGTAAAAAGGTTTAAATTTCTCTCACACAGATTCACCCCCCCTCTTAGTGTGGCCATCGCTTCCAACAATTGGTATCAAAGCAGGCCTTCGTCACAAGCCTTACAAGCTTGAAGGAGATCCGTGAACACACAATGGAAGCAATAGCAGAGTCATCAATCAATGACATGTGTGTACTTGATGTTATAGACTATTTCGATTGGAGGAGCAAAATGAAGGCATATATGAAGAAATTTGGTTTTTGGGAGATTGTGATCAATCCACTTGCTCCATAAAATAAGTAGGGTAAGGAAACTGCAAAGAAGGAAGAAAAGAAGGACAATGCTACAGCCGTGAAGTTCCTCATGGATGGACTTCCCAGCTAAGTAAAAGAAATCATAGGAGAGTACACTTCAGCTAAATCCCTATGTTTCAATTTGGAAAGCGAGTATCAGAAGGAAAGATCAGAACCTGAAAAGACATATCGAGAATCAAAAGAAAATCCCTCGGAAGAGGTCAATCAAGAAGAAGAAAAATAAGAAGAGGACTTCAGTAAAGGTATGGATTCTTTTTGTAATGATATCTTGTGTGATGAAATTGAGAAGGTTCTTGCAGAAGATGATGAAGGGCTATTAAAATATGCAAAAAATATATATCTCACTTTGATAAGTATTAATCACAGAGTAGATTGTGTCATGAACATAGTAAATATGAACCATAGTGAATTCACAAAGTTCAGAAAGTAAATCTTGGATTCTTTGAATGAATATCAACAGAATACCATGACAATGAGAGTATTGCTTGTGAATCTCAAACACAAGGACAAAGAATTGAGGGATCGGTTGAAAGACAAGGATGTTGTAGTTGAACAACTAAATACTAAATTGATCAATCAAAAGGAAGAACAAGAAGATCCCGGTGAAGACTTAGAAGAGCTTGAAGAAACTAGAAAGGACAATCATGATTTGAAGACTCAGTTGGAGGAATCCAAAAGGATAGAATAAATCTTGAAGAATCAGTTGGAAGAAAAGGAGAATACAATCCAAAGGTTGGAAATGGAGGTAGTTGGTATCAGGAAGAAAGGTGAAAAGGTTGATTCCTTTGTCAAGTTCAAGGAAAATTCAGTTGTCCTAGATGAGATCTTGGATTTCCAAATATCTCCATGTGACAAGACTGGTATTAGTTACAAGAAGGAGAGATAAAAATATGAAGATATCACTTGGTCTCCCAAGAATCTAGAAGCAAGTCCATCAATGTCCAAAGATGCTCCCCATGCACTTGCACATGAAAACAAAGACTTTGGAAGTTCAAGAATGCAATAAGGAGTTGGGTCTATTCCTCAAAGTAAGACCATAAAAGAAACAACTCCAAGATGGAACCAAAGTACTAGGTATGAAAGTGGATTTAATGGTTATTATTATTTTTGTTCTTACTTTGGTCACAAGGATATGGATTATAGAATCTATATAAGAAGAAGTGCTAGAAGCCCCAATGACACAGTTATATGCTGGACACGTAATCAAGCTGGACATATTGCTACTACTTGTCACACATTGAGATGCTACACATGCACTGGGTTTGGTCACAAAGCCCAAGAATGTGCAAGTCAAAGAAGTTAACAAAGTAGGATTCCTTCATAGACATCAACAAGAAGAACCAATGAACCTTGGAATAATACCAATGCAGGAAGATTTGAAGATCAGAATAAAAAGTCCTATGGTCAAGGACACTCTCAGGCATGGAGACGTGAAGTTGATCTAAGAAGTGTTGGAAGTTCCAAAAACTTAGTCAGGTGCTAGACATGCAACCATGTTGGTCACATTTCTACATATTGTCGTACAGTGAGGTTATATAGTTGTAGTGGCTTTGGGCACAAAGCTCAAGAATATTGGAGTACACGGAAACAACCCATGAGAAGTTTATCATACAACTCATCAAGGAAATCCAGTACAAATGAAGAAACAAATGCTGAAAGGACAAATGCCAAGAAGCAAGTATGTATGAAGAAGACTGAGCAGTTACATATAGGAGATATTGATTAGTGCAGGGAGGATGGATTCAATATGGCAAGCCAAGATTCAGGTCTCTTAAATACCTCAGCACACCTTGAGTTCATAAGGGTGGAGGATGAACTCAAAGGAGAGAGGATGACTACTCCAAGCATACATACATGTCCTAGGATTGTGCATATTGTTAGGGGGAGCAATGATCAATGATTGGTGATTTTAGATACATGTATATGGAAACCCTTTGCCATTAATTCCAAAGGGTGAGATATGAAGACAAAATGGGAGCATGATCGCATGGGGAGCATGAGTTGTTGTCATCAATGACAAAGGGGGAGATTTTTGATTGAATTGTCATTGATCCCAACATGGAATTCCAGTGGCCCCACATGTAGTCATTGATGCCACCAAGTTCCTCTTGTAGTACACAGGTATGGACGACCCTTGCATCTAGTGCCTTGGAGCCCTTACAGAGATGGTTTGTGCTTTAGAGCACCTTGTACCCAGTTGACAAGGTCCCTGTTCCCATAAGGTTGGATCTTGGAGCCACCACATTGTTGACGATGATGGAGAACCTACTGATGATGCTGAAGACTCTGGAGATAGTGTTTAATCCTTTGCAAACGATGGAGAATCCATGGATGGGTTGGAGAATCATTAATGACCCATTTTGTGGTCATTCATGCTTTGATGGTGTCATGGTACCATGATGGATCTTGACCCTTGGAGGTCGCCTTGCATGGTTAAGGTGGTTGAAGAAGCGCATGAAGCCTCTTTCTTTATGAAGAAGCCTTGAAGAAGTCCTTGCATCCACACTTTATGAATTAATGGTCCTTGAACCCTTGAATATGATGTGTGGGTTGATGGGGTCTTAGAACCCTTGGATATGGTCCTAGGGAATGAGGAATATTTTTCACCCACTTATAGGGTGGCATGATAACACTTGGACACTTGCTCGCATTCCCTATGGCACCTTAATGATGGGATGCTTGGTCATACATGACATGATGATGGGTTCCTTGATGATGATGTGGTGGACACACTTGCATGGCATACATTCCTTGATCTTAAGGTCATGTGTATACCCTTGGCTAAGGGTCCTTGGTCGTTAATGAAGCCCTTGAGGCTTGTGGTAAATTTGATAAATTATGGTAAACAAAACCCTAATGTTGACTATTTTGTGGTGACCTTAATGATTGAAGAAGTGTGGGGTAACAACAAATAAAAATACATGCAACAAACCCTAAGGGTTGACCTTTGAAGATTGTGTAAGATAAATTCAGATGAAAAATACAAAATAAAAAGTCACACCTTCCTTGACCATTGGTGCTCTATGCAAGCAAGGTAAAGGCATCCTCCCTCCAAAATATGGAAAAAGGGCTAACCAAGGTGTCTCAGGTTAGGGTTTCTGAAAGGCTAACAGGCATGTGGAATTTCCAGGTGCAACATAATTCCCCCCAAAGTATGAAGCTAGAAGGAAGTGATAGGTGAAATAGTTTGCAAGATATCCATCTGGTATACAGGAAATGCAAGATGTGCTCATAACTAACATAGGACCAGTAACTGACTTACCCAACTCAATCATGGCTGCGGACCAATACATTGCAGATCCATGATGATGACCATGTCATGGATACAAATAATACACTGTAGATCCATGAATGACTAATGTAAGAGGTAGGACATGGCTACAGAACATACAAAGTAGATCCATGTCATCTAACCTCAAAATACAGAGCACAACCACCAAGCATAGAATGTGGATTTGTGTCAGGACTCTAACTAATCTCCAAACATAACTTGAGCATAGGAAATCATAGTGATGAAGCCTAACTACTCAGGGTGTTCATTCCAATCCCTAAGCGATACGATTATAACCATGTGAATAGATGTTTTGACATCGAAGATGGCAGAAACCACTTGATTACTAGTCATTGATGTAAAATGTTAACAAGTGCGAGGAAAATCATCATTAATATCAATGATCTACAAGGTATCTAAGTACATTATCCCAAGTGTGAATAGATGTTTTGAAGTGGAACACTTGATAGAATCTTTCAATCAGAGGTCATTGATGAAATCATACTGTTGAAAGCGAGGAAACTTGCCATTGAGGCATGCAGGATTCAAGGTACTTGACTATGTTTATAGGTCTAATTACAGGATGATGAGCTGAAATCGATAGGAACAGACTTGTCTCAGGAGGGCCATGATTATTCCCACATCATTGACATGAAACAAGGAAAAATATTTGTTTTGAAGTGATGAAACTGACTCAAACATGACTGAATTTATGGATAGGTAAAGTTACTGACGAGTTATTTTTTGGAAGAGATAACCTTTGAACAATTTGTGGCACGAAAAATGACTTGGAAGCATTGACTTGATGAGAATAAAACCAGGTGTAATGCAAGGAATATGACAAATCATTCTTTGAATTGACTCAAAGGATTTAGGTGACTCACGAAAGTGGATAGACTCGAAGACAAGTTGAATACCCAACTATTCAAATATGCAAATGTAGACAGGTGCCATGTTCAAAGGTGGATTGTAGACTGCCATAAATACAAATGAAAAGACATTCCCCTTTCCCTTAATTTCCCCATCATGATTGATGAGTGACTCTTTACTTTTTAACGAGCTGGAAGAGGGTAATAAAAGCTTGATATAGCTTGTCCTTCAGACAAGTCCAAACTCATATGTTTTACGAACCTGAGAAAGGAGGGGTTTGTTCCCAAATAGGGTCTTTCATCGTTTGATTTTATGAGTCCGATGAAAGTGAACTCAACATCATTCATGTTTAGAGAGTTTGAATGAAGGCACAAGGAGATTCCAAGAGGGTTCCTTTTTCATAAAATAGGCCTAATCGGTCTGAAAAAGAGATAACCTACCACCGACTAGTCAACCGTTCTGATCCTTTTACAAGTGTGTACGTAACAAGTTCGCTTGGCAATATTTTTGTGTTTTTAGGGAGATTGAAAATGGCTTAAATATAAATCTGTAACGAGTTTCCTTTTCCATAATCCACTTTTAACGAGTTTGAAAAAGTGAAAAAGTATACTCGACACTTTTTACTGGCGTTTTAACGAGCATGTGAAAAGTGCATAAAGATGCTCGATACTTTTTCAATTTCACTCAAAGCCTGGAAAAGACTAAAAGATCTTGTATCATAGCCATGAAATAAACTTGACCTGAAAACTCAAAAATCATATTAAAAACCAACTTTATTAGAACTATATAAAAAACAAGTGATAAAACCCACTTTTATAAAATAATTAAATTACAATGAAATGAAAAAAGTTTCCAAAATTACTATAAATAGATAGGAATAGTAAAAACATTTACCATTTTACTCTTACCACTTGGAGAGTTTGAAAGTTGGAGTGAAAAGAGAGAGCTTCCATTGGTGATCTTGCAAGTGGTCCCATCCATTGTTACTCAATATTCTTGGAAGAGGTAGGTATTTCAACCATTTCCATTTCATGCCCATAATGATTTTCTATTAGTTTTTGATAAAGATAGAAGGTTTTTACTTGTGCATAGGAGATTTTTTACTGATTTTTAGGGGTTTTAGCATTTTGAATGGTCAAAACGTGGGTTATGGAGGCATTTTTATTTTTTGGGCCGTGGGCACGACGACGCTGAGTCGTGCCAGGACAGATGCGTTGTAGGCGCTTTTTCCATAGCCGACAAAGGCATCGACGGTTGGCACTCTATGCTAGCGGAGGAAGATGCGCCGTAGGCACTTTGTCTGCAAAATGAAAGGGCGCCGCAGACCCAAAAAATGCTAAAAAATAAACTCTATCTTTCCTAAATTTTTTTTTTCTTTCTATGTTATCAAAAACATATTTTTTGTGATTCCTTTTGGTCATAATGTGATTATTAATGAACATTTTTTGTGTGCTTGCAGGTGCAATACATTGTCTACATTATGGCCATTTGGAAAGAATGAGGGCATGAGACGACAAAATTCCAAGTCGTTAGTGATCCAGCCACCGTAGAGGCCTTGCTGAACTACAGGCTACTAAAATACTTTAGGGTACCAGGCATGAAGGCATACATCCATCTACTAGAGTATATCATAGGTATGTGGGATCCCTAGGAGCAACACTTTGTGGTTGGGACCGACGCCTTGACTATAGATATCGAGGATATCTACTTCTTGATTGGTTTTTCATGGAGAGGTAGACTAGTAGTCTTATCCGGCGCATGAGGAGGAGAGCCCTCCTTAGAGGATTTGATAGACCAATATTGTTCACTAGGTACGCAGGTCTAGTTTGGGAAACTATGCATCCAGTAGATAGTGGATCATCCTCTTAGGATGGTGGTATATACTATTGGTAAGGTGGCTGGGACTAGGTCTGCTAACTTGACTACTAAGTCACACATGATGTATGCCCTAGAGTGCATGGAGCCCACAGTCTTCAACTGGTGTGATGACATGTTGGTAAATCTGAAGACACAATTGAACAAGTGTAAGCGGGGGATGCTTAAGTAGTTCGACTATGGAGTTGTGGTGGTATATTTCATTCTGTAGAGAGTGCCCCACATGATGCCTCAGGTGACTATGAGCAGGCTAGACCTTGAGGACCCTAGGATGCTTAGGTGGGTTTTAGTTATGGCCCACCATGGAGGTGGAGGACCCAAAGTTGTCTATGGATCAACCCTTTTCTACTGGCTAAGGGGCCAACTACTCATGATAGAGGACTATGCCTACGAGGGGGAAGAATCCGAGATGATCCACAACTCATGTTACCTAAGGGCGGGTGTGGGATGACTGAGGTAAGAAAGACGTTATCCACTATGTTTTAATTTGATTTTTGAAGTTTATTTCATTTTTATTTTGCAATACTGAGATGAGTGAAAAATGGTTTTTATACAGATATTGGAGCAGTACGCCCAGCCGATATGTCACCTATTTTGAGGCAGGTAGGGACCAGGGAGATGGTGGCTTATCGCTTTGAGGTAGACAAGGAGCTAGGAGATTTGGAGGAGAATCTGTAGCGTCTGATTGTAGGGATTCCTGATGTGACTACTGATGATATACCCAAACGTTACCAATGCCATACAGCATGGGTCTCTGGATGGTTTTCTAGGTTGCTCCATAGACTGGCTCAGGCTATTATATGCTATCACGAGCACCGCCAGGAGGATGACTAGTTCATAGGGATTTTCCATTTTTGTATATGTATACTGAAAGCTATGAAGCTTCAGACTTTTCCCTATATGTATGTTTTGAACTTGTTACAGTCCTGAACTTTGAGGGCACTTAACACTTGATGCTTCAACCCAATTTTGTATCTCAGTTTTACAGTTATATATATATGATAAACTTTTATATTTACAGATGTGTGTATGAAAATGTGATGTGTGAAATAAATACCTACTTATGAATTTACACAAATGTCATTTATGTTACAAATGAACTTTTAATTATGAGCAATGTACCAATCTAAGACATAATTAGCTAGGGAATCCGCCACAACATTCAAACGTCTTGGAACATGTTGATACATGACTTGCTCAAAATATCTTTCTAACAGTCTAACCCTTTGGAATTTTTGAAGAAGTAGAGGGTTTCAGACGGTATAGACCTGATTAAGTTGTTGAACAAATAACTCAGAATCTAGGTAAACCATAATCTCTCTTACTTCACTAGCTAGGGCTTCTATCAAAAATCCAATCAACGCATGATATTCGGCCAGATTATTGGTGGAGGGACCCAAAAAAACACCCCATGAACTCACCAGATCACCTATAGGAGAGTACAGTACCCAATATGCTGATGCAAGATTCAATGTATAATGATTAGCACTGTCGACGAAACCAGTAAAGGTAGTCATTTGTCCATTTAGACATAAGGTATACATAAGCAGGATTTGAAAAACATATCATGGATTACACAAGAAACCATACTTTTCAAAACTAAAACACAACAAATTATAAACAATATTTACAAAGAACCTATGCTAGATGACCTAGGCATAGTATCTTTTCAGGTAGAGCCCATTGCGAGGCTCACCCAAGGGTATCTCGTCATAATATACTAACTCATATGCACCTTTTTCTAAAACACGACTAATAATGTAGGGCCCATGCCACACAGATTCGAATTTCCCTGTCGCCAGCTTATCATGCTTTTGGTCATAAGTCAAGAACAAATATCCTTCATCGAAAGAGTGGGGATGAACAATTATGTCATATTGAGCTTTCATCTGCCGTTGGTGTGCCTCATTTGCTAGGGAAGCATCGCAGTGAGTTTCATCAAGTTTATTTAGATATAGAAATCGTTACTCTTCTATCGTGGTATTAGGCAAAAGTTCTACAATGAGTTTTAGAGAAGGGATCTCACATTCTATCGGGAGAGTTGCTTCCAACCCATATACTAACTGAAAAGGCGTGAAACTGGTGGAAGTCTTCACAGTAGTCCTATAGGCCCATAGTGCAGAAAATAGTTGCAAGTGCCAATTTGATTTGGCCTTACCATATGTTGAAGCATAGTCTTTAATACTTTGTTAATTGCTTCGACTTGGCAATTGGCCTGAGGGTAGTAGGGTGTAGATTTGTCATGATGAAACCCTAACTTTGCACTAAGCTCTTCCATCATTTTGTTCTGAAATTGTGACACATGGTCGGTCATGATGGCCCTAGGAATCCCAAACCTAGCGATGATATTGTTAAACAAGAAGAACGCAGCTATTTTCCCATCTTCGGCATATGTGGGCATAACCTTAGCCCATTTTGTGAAATAATCCACAGCCACAATTATGTAGCCATGTCCCCCGGCTGAGGTAGGTCTACAATGCACAGAGTCTATGCCTCATTTTGCAAAAGGGACAATAGCTACGATACGATGGAGTGGAGCTGGATGAGTGCACTTTTTGGTAGTAAACATTTGACATGGCAGACATTTCTTGGCCGTTTAAATGCAATCTTTGAAAATCGAGGGCCAAAAATTCCCTACGCGCAAGATTTTATGGGCAGTAGCTAACCCAGAGAGATGACCTCCGTAAGCTCCAGCATGGAAATCATTCAAGACGATTTCAGCTTCATCATGTGTGAGACAACGTCGTAAAATAGAATCAACACCATGGTGGTAGAGGGTATCATTTAAAATGAGATAGTATTTAGCCTGGTAGCGGATTTGACGACGTTGATCATGAGTAGCAGTGGGATGATATCGTAAGGTTTGGAGATACATAATGATGTCTCCATACCATGGATCAATCATATTAATGAGAAGCAATGATTCATCAAGTAATGAATCGATGGGCTCTATATTCTCTGTAGTACGGGAAAGGTCACATATGAGCTCTGCAAAGACAAGTGACTTCTTTGAAGTAGTTTAGCAAACTCTAACTCAAATTCTTGGAGTATAACAATCCATTGTGAGTATTTTACCCCAAGTACCTGACATATCAAAACGTAGTACATGGGGTTAGAGTCAGCATAAACAGTAGTAGTGCAGAGCAATATATAATGACAAAACTTTTGGACTGCAATGACCATGACCAGAGAAAGCTTCTCCACATGTGAGTATCGAGTTTCAGAGTCTAGCAAACTTGTATTGGCATAATAAATCACATGGTCTTGGTCGTGTTCATCTGTTTGAACAAGGACCATGCCTATAGTAGACAAGGATGCAACTACATACAAGGAATAGTCTCTCATGTAATCAGGTGGTTGCAACACAGGTGCATGGGTAAGTGCATGTTTGATATTATCAAATGCGCGTTGCGTGAAATCATCCCAGACAAAAGGTGTATCCTTTTTAAGCAACCTCATGAAACCATGTGTCCTTTCTGCGTAATTGAAGACAAAATGATGTAAAAAGTTTTCCTTCCCTTGCAAACTTTGGAGTTCAGTTAAGTTTGTTGGAGCAGGTAGGGACAAAATAGTTTCGATCTTCAAAGGATCGATATGAATGCCATCTTTAGAGATGATGAAACCAAGCAGTCTTCCAATTTCAACACAAAAAACACATTTGTGGGGATTCAGACGGATGTTGAAATGATGACATCGGATAAATATAGCTCTCAGATGGTCAACATGAATGTCACGCTGCTTAGAATGAGTAGGAAATTCATCAAGATAGGGTTCCATAAGGTGTTTTATATCATGAAAAGCATATGACATGGCGCGTTGGAATGTAGCGCCAAAACTTTTCAAGACAAAAGGTAATTTGCGATAGGCAAAGGTTCCCCATGGGAAAATAAAGGCTGTCTTATGTTGGTTTGATGAGAGAATTTCAATCTGATTGTAGCTGGAAAAGCCATCCATAAATGAAAATATGACACTTCTGGCACAGTTATCAATTATCTAATCGATATAGGGAGTGGGGAAATTGTCTTTTGGACAAGCCCTATTTAAGTCCCTAAAGTCGATGCAAACCCTAATAGTACCCTGATTTTTGTTCACAGGGACTATGTTGGACACCCATTTAGTTAAGGCAAATGGTAAATGAAACCATCCTTCAGAAGTTTTTCAACTTCTTCGTTAATAGCTGCTGCTTTCCATGGATGAACTTGTCGTAAAGTTTTGTCAGACGGGCTTGGCACCAAGGTAGGTTTTGATCTCATGAACAACAATGGAGGGATCAATCCCTGACATTTCTTTGTATGTCCAAGTGAAGACATCTCGAAATTATTTGAATAAGGCCGTATATGATTGAACCTCAGAGGATGAATAATTTTGGCCTATATGAATGTTCTCTGAAACACTTGGTTTCATTGATATGTCTACGGGCATGGTTTTAGTAATATTGCATAGATTTCCTTCAGACTTGACACCATGAGTGAGAATCATAGATTGAGGATTCGTGACTATATCAGAGGAAACATTGGAGGCAAATTTATCTTCTACCATATGACAAGGGGGAAGGAAAGAAGATCAATGATGATGGTATTCCCAAGGCATCTCCTCTAGTGACATAACTTCCATAATGGATTCATCTGTAGGAAGTGTATGTGAAAGGTAATATAGAGATGGGGGGGGGTTGTCTCGCCAATATGGCATGTGATAGCGATATGAGGCCATCAACAAATGGTCGTTGATGGTAGGGTCACTGGTGGATTGTATTGCATTGTAAACTTCTTCAAAAGGGGTAAGGAATGTTGATTCGTTGACAATCAATTTTCCTTTGTCTATAATAGTGTTAGAAATCATATTAATGGATGCAGTTTGCGAAGTAGGAGGAGGATTTGCTAATGGAAAGACTCCCATGAGATAAGAATATTTGATAAGGCCTACTCCTATGTCCTGAGACTGTGGGGTATTCAGAAGTAGGATGCTATTTGCATAATTGGTAATAGCACTAGGTGTGATGAAATCTAACTGATCTATGGTGATAATCCTTCCTTGGAATGGGAACTAGAAAATCAAAAAAATGGTTGATGCTAAAGCTTGCATAGCATAAAACCAATTACGACCTAGGAGTAGGTTGTAATCCAAAGGAGCGTCAACAACCTCAATGTGAATGGAGACTAATTTCCCCCCTAATTCGACCTGGATAGCAGGCAGTAATCCATAGGGTTGAAATATGCGACCATCAAAATCCTTGAGAGTGGTAGGTGAATGATTAACTTTAGGAGAACTAATGGCTCTCCAACAAGATAGAGACATGATCGAAGTAGAGGCTCCCTCGTCCAAAACGGTACGACGATTATTCTTGCCAGAAATCTTAGTGGATATCTGGAAAGCTAATTGATGTGAGAGCCTGCTCTTAAAGTCATCAAGTTTGAAAGCAATGACATTATTATTTTCAAGATTCATGACTCCAAGTGCTGTGAGAAATTTTTTTCGTTGGGTGGGACAAGTCTGGAGTACTTCTAGGGCCGACACAGCGCATGGTGCTTGGGCCAAATCTTCTACAATGTTAAAATATTGGGCAACACATGCGTTAGGATTGATAATGGACTTATGAAGAGTACTCTTAGGTGAGTGAAAAATTTCTTTAGGCATAGGTTTTTCAATATGAAGACCGTTACTAGGAGGAGATGTGGAAACTGAGGGTTTTTCAGATGAGACTTCATTGGGCTTCTTCTCAGGAGGAGGGTCATAAATATGTGATCTTATGTTCAAGTTAATCGTTTCATTAGACATCATTCTAACTTCATCAGTGGATGAAGAAGGCTCATGCAAGGATTTCTGATCAATCAATTGTTGTTGGGAAGGGAAAGGGTCTTTGAGAACTGCTGGGGTGGGTGAAATTTTTAAAAGCTTGTTAATTTCCTCGCGATGAGGACATTATTTGGTGAAATAATCACCTCCATAGATTAAACAAGGATATTTTCCCTTTCTCTTACCTTTTGAATCCGCATCAGGTTTTTGTGGTTTATTTCCTTCCTGTTGATTATCAGGGTTTTTCTATTTATTCTTTCCTATTTTCTTTCCACCCAAAGATTTAGCGGATTGAACCACGTTTACTTCGGCGAAAAAACATAAGAGGGTGCAGTTTTGGAAGGTGGTGTTGGTTGATTTGTTGATGTGGCAGGTTGAGTTTTCTTCTTGGAATATTTTCTGTCGTTTTCATTTGAACTGAACCAAGTATGGCATCAACAGGTGGTTTAGTTGTGGGTATAATAGGATCATTTGTAGGTCGAGGAGCACGAGGAATCAAATCATATAAAGTGCCTGACTGGGAATAGACCAAGTCAAGGTATTGAGCACGGCTAATAGCTTGCTCCTTGGTGAAAATGCCTCCCATGGCAACATCTCTAGCAATGGGTGGGGGTAAATACTTTGTAAACCAATCAACAAGAAACTGATTAGGAATAGTGGCCTTAATTAACCTTCGTCTTCGTCTCCATTCATGAATATGATTAGAGATATGTGTTGAGGTGGTTTGTCAAAGCGAAGTTAACAAGTATGTACCTGTCTCATATTAGATTGGTAATTGAAAGTGAGTTAAAAATGCCATTGCTAAGGCATTGAAATCCAAGAAAGAGTGTTGTGGTAGCTCTATATACCATTTTGCAACAATTCCTGTGAGGGTTCTTTGAAATAATGATAGACGGATTGATCCATCCATAAAAGAATTTGATGAACACCATAGATGAAAGGTCATCACATGTTTCTTAGGGTCATCACATGGTCTTAGGGTCCTCACCAGGTTTACCATCAAAATTTGGTATATCCGAAGGTAACTTGACTAGAGTGGCTTGCCAAGAGGGGTCATGATGAATTGGGTCATTTATCAATATGGACAAATCTAGCAGATCTAACGTAGCCAAAAATGGAAATTGTTGATTGGGTTGCGAGTACTGGTAGTACTGATATTGCATTTGCTGACCAGTAGGACCATAGGAAGATTAGTAAATGTGCATGGATGATGCCCCTGAGTATTTTTTATTAGGTTGTTTGTTACCAGAAGGTCCATTAGGAGGTGGTCCACCCAAGGGAGGTGGAACTCCAAGGGGTGGTCCTCTAGGTGGTGGACCTCCAGGCGGTGGACCATCGTAAGGTGGTCCTCCGGGTGGTGGTACGCCATGAGGTGGGACTCCAGGTGGTGGTCCTGCATGAGGGGGGCCTCCAAATGGTCCACCAGGTCCTCTAGGTCCTTTGGGTCCTCCAGGCCCTCCAAGTCCTCTCGTAGGTCCTCCAGGTGAGCCTCCATACCCTCCAATAGTATTGAAAAAAGCTCCTCCATAAGATAGGACATTAGAACAATTCAGTTGTCCCCAAGGTACAAACACATTTCCAGGGTAGGGTATTCTGGGATAGACTCCCGTCGATGACATTGATTGATAGGCTTGTTGAACTGTAGGTGGTTGATTCCCAAGATAAGTATATCCCCAAGAAAGTGCAGCAATGGTAGGTTGGACCCAAGAGGACCCCCTTTAACCAGAAGGAAGTACAACTGTAGCGGTATTGGGAGGAGGAAAGTTCACTACTAGTGGCCCAGTTGGTAAGTTTTTCCCCATACTAGAAATAGCCTCTCCAGTATGTAAGGGAATTTGTGCTAGGGGTTGCCCCCCAGGTGTAGAAACTATTGGAGAGTTTGAAACAGATGGGGAATTTTGACTGGGAGAGGTGTTTGGACTGGATTGTGATTAGGGGTAGGGATGGAAACTAGATTTTGAGTAACCAAATTTTGAGTTGGTGATTCCGGAAGTTGAGCTACATATGGTGATGAAAGGGCATGATACCTAGGTGGGGTGGTTATTGAAGGATTAAGAAGAGGAGGAATACTTCTCCTCGCCTTTTCTATGTTTTTCAAATATTTCGCATGTGTGCGTGACCTGTGCAAATACTCGATATATTCCTAGAAAAATTCTTCATTTGATGGAGCATTCTCAAGCCTTGTCCTTAAAGGAGCAAGTATATCTGGCTCTGTTGCGGTATTTCCATAATCAACAATGGTCTGTCCTAGAGATGTTCTCCAAAAAGGAGTGTTTGGGCCATACTCTGCCTCTATATTTTCATCAGGTGGGTGATTAAGAATCCAGTTGGATGATCCAGGTTGACCCTCCATTGGGAAGTGAAAGGTGGTGTCTGTTGTAGGAGGAAGTTGGACCAAAGGATTAAAATAAACAGAGAAATCTTCTCTAGTTTCATCACTTGTAGTAGTTTCTATACGAGTATCAGTAGAAACTGGTCATTCCATGGTTACCCCTTATTGTCCTTCCATGGCTGGAGGAGAATCAAGTGGTAAACCTTGCAATCTACGGGAATGACGACTCGTAAATTGCTTAGCCAAGTTGGCGACTGAATTTTTCTACTCTAGGTCAAAAAGAGGAAAAACACACACCTACGCAAGCTAAAGGTCATAAGCAGTCTTAAATTATAGGATGTGCTTAAGATAGCCGGTCTCTCACTAGGGTTTTCAAGAAGGCGCAACTTGCGATATACCATAGGGTCCAACAGTAAAACACCGCAAGGAGGATCAATCGTCCCTCACCTAAATACCCGACTACCTAGATGACACGTGCGTAGTAATATCCCCGAATGTTGTTTTCAGTGTATTGCTCCAAATAAGACGGCCAAAAGGTTTTTCTCAGATGGACAAGGAATCCTAGTAGGGTCTCCCGATATACACAAGGTACATGGGAGCTCAAATCCGTAGTAGTGATGTCTAATGCACAATCGTTCACAAGGGGCCTTTTGTTATAAAATTGAGTATGTGAAGTAACTTTCTATATACCTCAAGGGTATGTGAAAGGTCATTCGATATATCGATGGTACATGGAAGAACTTCATAGGTCTCGGGTTGCAGTGCAGGCAAATAATGACAACTCCTACGTTTTATGACGCCAGAACACGTCACTAACCTATCACTCAACTTTCTATACAATTTTAACCTAAATCTACCGTTTATTTTTATCTCAATGATTAGTGAATGTTTGTGAGGTGTTGTATCCAATAATGCAAATTTAAACTATATGTGATGCACTTTTTGACTTCGATGAGAACTAGCTAGGGTAAGGAAGAGACCATTTTCTTTTTCCTTTCAACAACACACAAAATTGAATGTCACTTGCAATCAATTGAAATGCAAGACCTGACAAGAAATATTTAAATAGAAACCTTCAAACACAAATTTGCTTTCAACAAGAACTCAAAATATCTGAATTTAAGAAAGAAAATAAAGCCTCTAATGTGCATACACACCTAACCTCCTCTATGATACCAAAAAGATCTATTTATCCCAATTACTTATGCAAATGAAGATAAACTTTCCTAAGCATAAACAAGGTGAAATAACAAGTTTATTTTTGTATTTTTTGGAAAATAAAAAGCACACAAGCTCAAAGCAAACTATTCTCAAAAAGAGGCTATACGTTTCCTTTTCAAAAATGCAATTTTCAGAGCATATACCACTTACCAAAACCCAAAACTAAATTTTTTCCACTTTCCTTTTTATATTAATGAAGAAGACAAAAGTTTTGGAATTGAGCTCAAAAGATGAGAATCAAATTCACCAAAACCACCAGACTCAGAAAACAAGCAAACAAGCAGATCACACAAAATTTTCAGAGAAACAAGAACTAAAAAAAAAATAAAAATTTAAAAACCTTTTAACATGCAGTTTGAAAGCCTACCTCGGTGCAGTGAGAGGAACTACATCGGAGCGTTGTGGACTGGAATCAACGCACTCATTCTACTGGAGCAAGGTGTCATTGGTTCTTTATTTGGTCTACAAAAAGGCATTTTCGGTGCTCTGCATCAAGAGAAAAAAGGCACCCTGAAGAGGTCGGTGCTCTATCAGCCAGAGGTATGTGTGTCGTCAAATTAGTAAATGAAAAAACCAAAGACTTGTAGGTGAAACCAAAAGGATGCAATAAGTTGGACTGCAAAAAGTAAACACTACTTCCCAAATAGAGGTGCTAACAGAGAAGTAAGATATATTGCTTAACTTATCAGCTGAAATGACTAAAAGAAGAGAATATCACCTTCATAGGTGAGATGGTTACCAAATATTGTAGATCTGACTGGAACTGCACCATATCTAACCGTATTAGACGTTCCCCAGTATGGTTTCCAATTTTGTTGTTAGAAATTATGAAATTGGTGCGGACATCGTTTGTTCCTCTGCCTTGTAAGTTACAAGCACATAACAAAAAGACAACGGTATATCCTTTCCTTAAGTAATCAATTTAAACAACATGAAATAAAATATACCTCAGACCTAGATCTCTTTGTCTTTGCTCCAAAATAACTTGCAATGGGTCAACACCTACAAAACAGATCAAAAGACAAACAAACAAGATGAGAGCATCATGATAGATTAATTACTTATATAAGTGATCAGGGAATCTGATAATATTCAACTGAGCTTAATAACACATCAAATATAGGAAAGGGGAACACTTTTGTATTAAATATAAGAGGATAAAGTTATAACCAAGTCTTGATTTTTATGGCTTCAACCTCTATAAGAAATCTACAATCCTTCACAACTATGAGCATCTCTTCACATACAAGCCAACTCTACTTTGCCTCTAACTCAGATTTCACTCCAACAACATAAGGATACTTTATTTTGGCCTCCTTCACTCACATCATGAAGGCTTCATTTATAGGCCCAAAACACATGAGATTGACTTGGGAATGGATAGGAGGTGATCCCAATTGGTAAGGGAGGTGAATTCCACCTCTCCCAAGAAAATAGGAATTGAATCCACGGAGGTTTCCGCATGGAAGCTTCCAGAACCTTCTTTTTCCCTCTTTTTGGCCTATCGGTGCGCTAAGAGGAATAGGTATAGGCGCCGACCTAATTTATTTCCAAATAAAAGGCATGTCGATGCTCCTTTATCCACTATTGAAGGTAGCGTCAACGCTCTACGCAAATAGGGTAAAGGCGTCGTCCCTCCAAAATATGGAAAAAAGGGCTAACCAAGGTGTCTCAGGTTAGGGTTTGTGAAAGGCTAACATGCATGTGGAATTTCTAGGTGCAACAATAATGACCATGAAATCACTACAAAGGTATGTGTTGAAATATTGTAACTTTGAAGAATATTATATATGTATATTTTTGTGGTCCCTGAAGGTCCTACCAGGAGAACCACTTGTATTACTTTGTACCCCGATGCTTCTAATCGGAAGAACTAATAAGAGTCATAAGGTAGTCCCCTCTAATTGTAAAGGTGGGTCATTAGCACCCCAGTGTGGTTACTTGAGCCTACATGTGTAACTCGAGCCTACATGATTAACTCGAGCCTACATGTTAGATTTAATTATTGAACTGAACGGATGAATATAAATAGATGTGTGGCGCTCCTCATTTGAGACACACACACTCACTTGTGTAGCGCAGTGAAGGAGAGAGAAGTAGCCGGAGAAGAAGGAGGATCAGTCTTTGATCAGCCTTTTGGTTTTACCTTTTATCTTTTGGGGGCATGTATATTGAGGAAGCTTTTGCTAGGTTTTTCCCAAGATAAATCTTTGTGTTCTTTTTGTATGGTTGTGCTTGTCTATCTTTCAGTGATCTTTTGGCTTATGGTTATGCTGTTATGATACTAAATGTTTTAAGATTTGATATAACCATTAAAAATTCATCAGGATGAAATGGTGATTTATGAGATATTATGACAAATGGAGTGATGAGGGAGTGGAAATTAAGTAATAATGATAAAATGGCTATCTTCAAGTGATGATGACGATGACATGATGGTGAAAAATTGGTGGTCCAATAGTCCTTATGGGAGACCCATAATGTATGCAAAAATTCTTTATGTATTATTCAGGTCCCTCATGGCCCTGGCCATTTGTATATCTTGAGATATTGAAATAAGCATAGGCATGCCCACCTCATTATCCATTTGATATTACACACACAAACTAGTATTGAGGAGTTGTACTTCCAATTAAATCCCTTGTAGTTCATGTGAGAAGCATTCTCCATCCTATGACATAGCTTTGGTTTTCCACTACCCTTATACACCCTGTTGTTAAACAGTAAATATCGTATGATATCTATCGGTCATACGATGAACTCCTTCCCTCACACATCAAGGGGAAATCTGTTAACACCAAAAATTTGTTCACTAAGCTCACTACCCTTGGTCATCGCATCCATATACCCAGTTTCCTAAAGTTAGGCGTCCACGAACCTACAAATATTAAGCTACATACTCATAATGGCACAACCATATAGTTTACACATAAATATCTCCCAAACACAAAAAAGAAAAAGGAAAAATAAAAACAAAATGGGAAAAGTATTCAAAATTCAAAAGGAGTGGAAAAATCATAAAACAACATTCCAATACCATGGTTTTCCCCAAAACCTAGGAAAAACTTACCTCCATCAAAATATTCCATAAAAAGAGGGGTGGAGGTCCCATTTACACAAGTTCACTTGTCCTTACCAACACTATGCTAGTTTTACTCTAGAAAACCCTAGCTATTTATTTTAGCCAGGAATCCCTGCTGAGTTCGACACCCATAGAGTCTTGAAGTGGAGAACCAATGGCTGTCAAAGACCAGGATCACAGTCCATTGCATAGCTACAAGGGCCCATCAACATTCGAGCTAACTCAAAACTAGTTGTAAAGCCATATTCATTCAAAATAATGTAAGAAAAATAATTTATTTCCATTATATATTGCATGAATGGGTTATAGTTTTAATGTGTATGGTTTCTTATCTTATTATTTGTTATCCCTCAAATCGACACTTCTGCATCCGAGTGACGATACTAATATTTTTGTCACATAAAAGGACAAATGGATTGAAGATCCAATTTGCTATAGATGATCATGGTCCTAATAAATTACTGTTTACTTCAACTTTTGTCTCTTTTTGTCATTTTCTTAAGGCATACATGCATGTGGAAATCTAACAACTTGCGTCCCACATGCTAGTTGACAGTATTCAACTAGCGTATTTCCCATGTTGTACATGCATGTTTCCTAAGGGAAACTAGCGTGTCACACGCAGATTTCCTTTGTACCACTAGTGTGTCCCTCCAAATTTAGTTAAAATTAAAAATAGATTAATTAAAAGGTGGTTGAGGTCGATCTTGTAACCTCCCCACCTTCCCCAACTTCTTCAGCCTTGAAACTTATATCTCCATTTTTGCAATAAAAGAATGAGAGTCTAGGAGAAAGAGGAGAGAACATTTTCCATAAGGTTATACTAGAGTATTTTTTCTAGAAAGAGGAGCAAGGATACCTAGGTCATGGTTTCAAAGAGTCAAGTATCAGACTGAGGTATAATTGTACTTGCTGCAAGTCACTTGATTAAGAAAGAGATATTTCTTTCCCACCAATTATGTGCCTCTTTGATATTTAATGAATTATGTTCATATATTTTGATTCATATGTTGAGTTTCAGTCTCTTTCTTATATATGTTTCATATTTATGACAGTCAAAAGTGTTTGAGGAAGGTATGCTTTCTTGTAGGTATTGGAGCAGTAGATTGGAGATTGATTGGAAAAGCACAAATCTAGGACCAACCTTCATAAATAAGGTACACAACCTTTATCTCTTAAATCATTTATCTTATATAATTTATGTTTGGTTTGAGTTTTCTTTGCAGTTGTTTCAGTATGAGTTTAACCTAATATTTTGGTGACCTAACAACTTCCGTCATAGGAATAATTATTAACAACACTATTTATATTTGCAGTCACCTTTTACTATTACTGCTTGGATTTACGATGAAGCATTTACATTTAATCTTTGTCACTTTCATATTCATAGGCATTGAACTTTGGGTTATATATTTGCTTGCATAGTTTAGTCTTTCTTTCACTAGTTTTTACTGGCTTTTACCACACTAGGTCCACACACCAGTGCCGTAAGAGACATTCACTTGTGTGCCTTCTACCTCAGCTTCCACAAGTCGGTAGAACCCCTTTTTTCACCCGTTGAAGTGCGAAATCACCGATAACAATAGTTCTTGGGACAAAATCTCCAAAGTTCTTTTCTCAACCTACAAGGTTTCATAGTCATGCCACATTTCAACACCTTCTCTCCTAGCTTCTAGGATGTGATATTCCAATGTTCTAATTTTCTAGTGGGCATGTTTTATTTCCTTAGAAATCTTCTGGATGTTATATCAGCTGACCAAAGTAGTGCCTCCATTCACTAAGGCTGGTAATTCTAGTGCCTTATCAGTGTGTGTGTGAATACCAAAATTTCCCGAGTAATGACTATCTCTGGTTATGTTGAAAGCTTAAGCTTCTTTGCATTCTCTTCACAATATGCTTGTTCTTGGGGTCAAACACATAAGATCTCAACTTGGCTACAACATCTGCTTTAGATGGCGTATATGCAATTATCCCCAACTCCCTTAGAGGAAAATTCCCTTTGGTGAGTGGGATGGCAGAGTTGGCAACGATTTCCATATCCTGTGGCCTACTCTCCTATACCTCTTCATTTTTCTTATGTTCTTCTTATTCCTTCCTTTGATCTTCTTGTTGCAATTTAATCTCTTCATATTTTTTTCTTTGAATTTATTCCTGTCACTTTTGTTCCTCATCCATTTTTTGAGGTTGTTCCTGCTCTCTCAGTAGCTCTGCTTTCTTCCACTTTTCTTCCTATGACTTCTTTTCTTATGCCTAATTTTTGACCTTTCTTACATTCTCTTCTTCAACAATCTTTGTGACTTCTTTCATTAACCTCTGCTTTCTTCCTGGGTCTCTTATGTTGGCTTTCTAGTAGACTCCTTTTCGGTGTCTTTTCCTTTATTCATTGTTTTGGCTAATTCTTCAAAACTTTGTGCTCTTTGATGAGTCTCCTCTTTTGAAAAAAAGTGGTCTACAAAGGGCCGATGAAATTTTTCAGTTGCACAATGGTTGGAAACTTTATTGTGACTATCATTCCAATAGGAATTTTTCTTTCCAAAATGAAAGGCTTCAAATTTCTTGGTCAACTTTACACAATGGTTGGAACTTTATTGTGACTATCATTCTAATAGGAAATTTTCTTTCCAAAATGAAAGGCTTCAAATTTCTTGGTCAACTCCGGAACCTCCTTCAATTTAGAAATATTGTACGACCCAATATTATTGGTAGGGGTGGCCACGATGCCTTCTTAGCATTGTTTAAGGCATATCTAGTCCCGTTGATGAACATATATCTCGAATTATCCTTAAGGACATTGTAATAAATGACATATTGGGGAAAACAAAAGTGGCCCTTGATCCTCCACAAATCCGTAAATGCATCCCCTCCTAAGTTAGATACCAATCTCCCAATTGGGTCATTGTATTGATAGCATTGTACGGGATGCATTTGACAAATACTCCATAGATGATTGAATGCATATCCCTAATAAACTCTTCACAAATATGCTTGTAATAATCACCATGCTTATGTGCCCACAAATATTGGCAACACACATGTATAGGAACCTCTACGGGATTCCATATCCATCCCATGCTGTGGAAGTCATGGAGAATACAAACTGTATCTAATAGATATGAATACACATGAAACTCATACTGGTGTATGAGAAGACCATCCCACACCTTCTAAATTCCATCTTCCATGTTGGCAGAGATTATGGCTACCCAATTGAACTTTGTGGCATGCAAAATGACATGGTATAATAAAGGGGCCCATTCTCGCTTAAGCGGTGTTTGTCTGATACCCTATACAATCTACATAACATAGCCACGATTATTTGATAGGGTTGTTCCAACATCTCCTTCTCATACTTGTCACTTTCCCTTTGACATAACGGTTACCATGGAATCCATGTTTGCTTGATAAAAGCTATGTAACTAAGTGCCAATGAATTGACCCATTCAATTCTCATGTTGATCTCAGCCACTAGGAACTTATAGGATTTCTCTGGGGTATATGGTTAAATATATTTATTGCTTGACCAACGATATTTTTGAGGATGTGTGTTGTGGCGTCAATATGGAGTATCAACCAACTTATTACCTATGCACATGGGAATACCTCAAATCTTGATGTCACTTTGTGTAGTATCGATCACTTAATGTTTTGAGAGATTAAGATCTCTTTTACACTGGTTGACTGATACTCTTTGGCTATTAAAAAACTGGTATATCTCCCCCCATTTATATATTGGTTCAGCTCCTGTTGTTATTTTTGTGTCGTCATATTGGATTTGGAGGTGTACTTCCTTCATGATCTCATCACTAGATGATATTTCCTACATAGATTTGGAATGTTATCTAGTACTCTAATAAGACACAGTGTGGTATTGAGATCCATTGATAACAACACCATCCTCCATGAAAAATAAGTAACAATATGAAAATATGAAGGCGAGCTAGCATCAAAACATGAAAACAATTTCAAAATGATATTTAGTTTCAGGGTTTCTCTCATGTTTTCTAGCGATCGAAGTCTCAGGGTATCTATCTAAAAATAGGTTTTGTTAGTGTTGTAGGCTTCCTCAAGATAGTTACACATTCAAAATACTGTTCCATGATGTTTTTTTTAAGATTTTAGATCCAATTTTTCCAATGATAACACAACAATATTTGAATTCAAAATCCGACGCCGTCCGATGAAATTGACCCTGTCGTCGGATTTCACCTTGGTAATTACGATTTTTTATTTTTATTTTTAAATTTGCTCCAGTTTGTGTCAGATATTCAACGATTGTCGGTAGTCCGACGACTATAATCAGATATCTGACGACAGTGATCAGATTACAAATGATAAATTACAATTATAAGGGAAACCATGTCAAGTGAATTATTTTTACATTTACCCCTCCCTCTCATAAAATTAACTTAAGGGAATCCCACCTAATGCTCACAACTTACTCAACACCAAAGGTTTTGGGACAATAAACAATAGGAAGCTTAACATCATCTTTCCTAGACATATATTGTGAAATAACAACTTAGTGACCATTCTTCAGGGTTTTGCACTCTAAGGTACTAACCTATGGGATTTTTGTGAGCTATCCTTTCGAATGTAAGAGTATCCAGTTAACGAACTCCATTGTATTCCATCACCTTGGTGGAATACTACCTAGTCATGTTGGTTTTAGGGGAAATATATAAAACAATAAAACAATGTATAATATAATATAATAAAAAACAATATAATAAAAATTGAATAAAAACAAAAAAAAAACTTTACAAAATAAATAAAATAACTTAATATAAAACAATAAATAAATAAATAAATAAATAAATATATATATATATATTAAAACAAACTATAACAAAAACTTTTCAATTACACCACATTCAACACAAGCTCTCTGCAACAAACCAACTCCTTTGTCAGGCTTGAATTCAACATGAGCTCTGCAACAAACCAACTCCTTCGCATCCTTCTCTGAAGAATTTTCTTCGGAGACACGACAAATATTTGGAGGAGGTCATTATTTGCAAGAGTAGGGATCCCTCATTTCAATTGGATGCCCACGATCAAGAGAGGTGCTTTGTAATATCGATATTCAAATATGTCTTCGGTATGTCTGTGACTTATATGTTTAATGCATGCACCTAATTGAGATTGATTTTCCTTGGATTGCCCATGTAATCATCCACTTGACCAATGATGACTTTCTGTATACCGTTGTTTTGGATATTCTCCTTACCCATTGATTTGGGTTCATTCTTAGGTTAAATAAATGGATTAGGTTACCCTTTTGAGAGTGAGCAAGTGAGGCCCAAGACCGTGGTTCAGGTGATAAAGCCTCGACTTATTGGAGTACTTGAATCAAACCAAAAGCCTGCTATTTGTATTTGTTTCTTCTTCTCCTAGTAAGCTTAACACCACTGATTTTTATTCGCCAGTGAGCAGCAACACCCCAACTATGCCTAGAAATTCTTGGCTATGGTCGACAAAATGACGGGGACGGTCTTCTTGAGGTGTATGTGGGATTTCATTCATTTGTCTGTGGGGATTCCCCTTTTGAATAATACTTGAATTCAATAGATAGGGTTATGAGTCCTACTTGCTTGGCAGAGCCTACCACGTGTCACCATTTTCCTAGGTATTTTATGCTTAGGGTATTAAAGGTCTTTAGTGCAGGGGTTTTAGGGTATTAGGTGTTCTCTATTGGGAATTTAGTAATCACGTTTGCATACATGATAGTGAGAACAAGATCTTTCCCCTCTTCAAAACCGTATTTGATCTGGGTAAATAGTCGTTCATTGAAAGGGAGCCTGATATCATCCTTTGTGTTTCCATTCAGCCAGCAGACTCACAAATCCATCCCCAGATTTGTCAATCAACTGAAAATTAGTGTGATTAACATTAGGGGCATCACAATTATGAGAAGATGAGACAATATCTTCAAGATTTTTCCCATTAAAAATATCACTTGCAACAAAATGGCACTTTGCATGCCCATGTTTTATAGTCTTTGAAGTGGATACTTCAGCCACCTTGCAGGGCCTACCCTTGAAAATTATGTATCCATTTTTACTAATGGTAGCTTCCTGCTAATGATAGGTTTTGGAATCTCTCGACAAAATGATTCATGTCCTTTTACTAACCTGTAGCCTACAATCTCAAATGGCATTCATTATTACTAAGGTTTAACACACTAAGGATGGTTGTTATGTCTTAGATTATGGCGTTAGGATAAGATCTAGAGTCATCACCTTTAGAGAATGTTTGGAAAAACTAATCATATGGTTAGATGCACAGATCAACATTCTAGAGTCCTATACCCTTAGAATAAATTAATCCTTCAAATAGAGGGGATAGAGTGTATTTTCCTGATGCCACTTATCCAGTATTAGCAACAGATATTATACTGAATCAAATTGTGCCATCTCCAGGGTGGTTTTTTTACTTCACCAAAATAATGAACCAATGATACCAGATGATGCAATACGTCTAACTGAGCACAAAAAAAATAGTTTCACCTTCAGAATCAACATCCTCTAACCTAGCCATGCATTTTACTAAACTAAGCAAAATAACCTGAAACCCCATCTTGGCAAACCTATAAATTTTTCTTCAAGCACTCTTTAGGAAAACTGAGACCATGGTCAGATAAACACTTCAACAAGCTATATCATGATACTCACAAATTATTTTTATCATTAACCTATGAGATATGGCATGCATTTTCTTAGGGAAACTTAGACTAATTTTCCAATACTTTAGTCATTTTTCTTAGGGAAACATTATTTGAAGTCCTCCACAGATAAAAAGAGAGGAATCAAGTATGTGATATTCTCAGAATTTGAATTAAGTGAAGACTTAACACTACATTCCAAAATAAGAGCATCCAAAGTGATCTCTGTATACATTCTTGCACCCAAAGGACAATAACAAATCAACCAACAACATATGAGAGGTCTAACTAGTTTTATGACTACTTTTATCCACCATTAGAAATGCTACAATGTGTATGGAAATGGTTTGTATGGATTGTTTGATGGTTTTTTTTAAGTGAATAAGGGCTTTCTGGCTTTAAAATTTTATCAAGAGAGACTTCAATTGATTATTATGTACATACAATACTAGTCTCTTTTGGTAACTTGAAGAATTTTGTTTTTGTCGACAATTATGATAACTTTGACCAAGTTATACATAAAATTTATTTTTTTAATGAAATTGAGGATCATATGGATTGATGTGTTATTTTTTATATAAAATATTCAAAAGAAGATCACACTTATTGTGAAATCTCCCTCTTATTATTAACTTAATAGAATTCAATTTTATACTTATAAATCTCATAAATTTCAACACACTCTTTAGAAACATGTACCTTTCCATATTATACACCCAAGAGGAAGGTAAAAAATAGTGAAGTGAAGATTATGTGATAAAGAAGTTATGAATCCAAATAGTGTGAAACTAGTTTGATGGAGGATGAAACCTCTAGGTCAAAACTCCTAGGCCATGACCAATGGAGTGTTAAAGTTTAAATATATGAAAATTATGTTTGAATTTATTACAATAGTACTATTCTAGATCTAGCTTTGTTATTTACTTCTGCTTATACAATGATGACAAAAATATATGTGACAATATACCTTGGGAGAGAGAAAAGATTAAAGTCATTGGTCTTGTTGGTCCTATGGGTAAAAGGGGTTGTTTCTCCACCTTTAAGATACACCTTGGTATTATGGGTATGGGGGTTTCCTTACCATCTTGTTTTGAGCCCTTTGGTTGAATTATGGTCCTTCATCTTCTACTTGGCCCTAGCGCCCTTATTGTTTGTGGTACCTTGACAACCTTTGGTACGATGACTTAACCTTATTACTTTTATGGTTTTACTGTTATGTGACCACATGAACTTTGGTACCCTATGCTAAGTGTACTCAACTTTATTTTATGTTTTATTATGGTAACCACCCTAAAACCTAGGGTTTCCTAAGTGACCATTCTATAAGATTTGCCAAGTTTATATATTATATTCATAACTTCACTCTTGGAGAATATTGGCATGAAAGAAGTATATATATGATATTTGTTAGACACAACATAGGGTTATTGCTGCTGTAAAGTCGAGTACAGTTAAATTAGGGTACCAAAGGTCATATGGTACCTCTTCTAGGGCTGTTAGACTTGTGTTTTGGAACGTGATCTCCAACCGTGAAATGTGAACAATGATCTCCAACCAGTGAGCTGCAACTATGAAATGTGAAGCTAAACCATCAACACTCTAACTCTCTGTTGGAATATTGGACAATACTGAGAAGGGGGGTGAATCAATATTGATAACTTTTTAACAATTTAAACAACTTTTAATTTATTCATTAACACACATGATCAACAATATACACTTAAAAAGACTTATCGTGGAATCCCAATTGTGAAAACCACCAATACTTCCTATTACTGCAAAATTATATCCACACATAGTTTTTTCCTCCTACTACAGACAAGGATGGTACTACACCCTATTTACCAGAAACTACTGGAAGGAGGTTATGACCCCATTTTTTATGAGCTACTGCTAAAAGGATGCTTCTACACTCTATTTACTAGCTACTACTGGAAGGAGGCTATGACCCTTTGTTTTATCATCTGCTACTGAAAGGATGCTTCTACACCCTATTAACCGGCTATTACTGGAAGGAGGCTACGATCCCCTAGTTTATCGGTAGCTGCTAAAATGATGTTTCAACACCCTATTTACCAGCCACCACTGGAAGGAGTTTATGACCCCCTTGTAGGCATATAGCATGCCCTAGCACCACCCTACCTCCCTTATTTGATAATTTGATCTCTGAATGCTCTACATCAACCGATATATTAATTGAATGTACAAAGACACTTATTTGAAGGCTTAAACCATTGTTTATATACCCTGAAACATATATCTTCATTTAACGATCACCTATTTTCATTGTGACTCTTCACAGACAAATAAACTAATTCAAAATTACTTCTCTGTTTGTCGTTTTCAACTCTGTTTAATTTATCAGTCACGACCTTCCGCAGTTTCCTTTCTTCATCGTCCTTTCTAAAACATATCTTTTTTGCATTAATGTTTTCGCATTTCTCTTTCCACAATCATCTTTCCACAACTACCTTCCACAATTAGCTTTCCGCAATTGTATTTCTGCAACAACCTTTCCACAATTTACGGGAACCCATTCCTTTCGCAATTACAGGTGGTGGATTGTGGATGTGCACTTTGAATCTTCTCAAAAATTGCTTCTGCAATTATCTTTCCGCAATTAGAAACTTCTTCCTTCCGCGGTTGCGTATTGCGGGTATTCATTTCGACTTTCCTAGAAAATTTCTTTCGCAATTATCTTTCTGCAACAACCTTTCATTAATCGAAAAATTCTTCCTTTCACAATTGTAGATTGTAGATTACATGTAAGCATTTCAACTTTTCTCGAGAATTGCTTCAACAATGATCTTTCCACAATGACCTTTTAGTAATTGGAAAATCCTTACTTCCACAATTGCGGATTGCGGGTATGCATTTCGAATTTTCTAAAAATTGCTTCCGCAATTATCTTTCTGCACAACTTCTTCTGCACTCTATGGACTGCAAATTATGGATATATTCTGCGTTGCGGATTGTGGCTTCCTTTCGCATTGCAGATTGCGGGTTGTTGGGTCTGTATTTCGATTTTTCTTGAAATTGATTCCGTAATTCGTCTTCCGCATGACTTCTTTTGCACTCTATGGAATTGTGGATTGTAGATACCTTCCGCATTGCAAATTGTGGCTTCCCTTCGCATTGCGGATTGCAGATGTGCCTCACAACTTTTTCAAAATTCTCTTCCACAATTCGTCTTCCGCAATTGTAGTGAGTTGTCGATATCTTGCGGCTTTGATCTCATCCGTCGATTTGCTATCAGTGTGAAACTTTGTGGATCTTTTATCTCTTGTGCATATTCACTTCTTGAATTCTTTCCCCATTGTCGATTCATCTTTCTCCTTTATGATCTCATTCGTCGATCTTCTATTAGTGGGGAACTACATTTTAACTTTGTGGATCTCTTATATCCTGTGCAGATTCACCTTGTGAATTATTTCTCCATCGTCGATTCATCTTTCTCCTTTAATATGGATCGTCTAATCTTTGCCAAAGGAATGAATGCAACCTCTATGTTGTTTAATTAGAGGATTGATCAATCAACTTGATCTATCTTCACCCGGATTGATCAATCAACTTGATCTATCTTCACGTGGATTGATCTCCTTATCTGGATCTGCCTACAACCTCTATAGCTTCATCCTCCACGTAGTTCTGTAGATTTTTTCATCCAGGGTATCGATCCAAGGACCTCTCAGTGGATCCTTTCATGTGTGGGTGAATCCATGAAGATGGGTGTTTATTTTGGGGGGTCTTATGAGAAAATAAATTTGATTTTTTCATGTTTTTCAACTTTGGGCGAATGAAAGTGATTTTCATTTAGAATTTCACTTTCAAGTAAAAACAAAACTTTTAGAGAATTATGTTAGCTTTCTATTCATAATTTTTTCAATATTTTTATTGAGATTTGATATATCATTTCGGAAAATGTTTGATAGTCTCTCCTTATAAAATGAAAGGACTAAAAAATAGACATGTTTGGTTGCACCCCTAAAATAATTGTTAAACTTGTGTTTTGCAAAAACAAAATATGTTACGACAATCTACACACAATATACTAGTGCGATGACAATAAATTTGTAACCAACGGATCTATACACTAATTATAATATTTATTTGAATTCGATCAATGGGGAAACCTTGTCGATTTTCAACATGTGTTTGGTTGCGCCACTTTTCTCTCAATTGACTATAAAATTTAAAAATCGATGAATACTCTTTTGAAGTAGACACTCCAATTAAGCGCACCATATTTGTTTCAATTTTTTAGGTGGTGTATTTTTAAAGTTATATATTTTTCATTTCACCGCATGTTGAAAAAAATGAAACGAAACTCAACACATGTTAAGAAACAAAAAATAATAAAAATAGCGGATCTCACCTATACACAACAAAATCTATACCTACGGAAAGTAGATTCAATGACGAAACTAATGGTATCAAGTCCGACAGTCGATTTGTAGTGTAAGGCATCCATTTTACCTTTCAAAAAATGGAGAAACCTGAAAATTGTGCAGGTTTCAGGTCCCAGAGGTTATTTGGCCGAACAATGTTTTTCCGTTACGGAACCGTTATTTACAATGTAAACGAAAAAAAAAATCGTCGACCGAATTTTTTTTTGTTTGCCGATTTTTTTAGCTCACGTTCTTCTAGTTATCTACCATCAATGGTTGGTTATCTATTCATCAACTATAAGTTATCCATTCACGACAGTAAACAATAATACTACATTACAATTTATCATATTACTAGCACACCCACGAACAAAACAGGTACTCTTCAAGGAGATACACTAGGCTTAATATATCCCTTGTCTATAGCAACTCGTGTAATTGTATTGTTCATTTTGTTAATTTTGGGGTACTTATATGATATGGAGCTCATGATACTAGTGTTGAAAATGACATTAGATATATGTTAAATTCTAAATATCATTTAGGTGGTAATATTGATATCTTATCACAAAATACAACTTCAAATTCCTTTAAAATAGGAAATTGTTCTAATTCCATTTTTTATTTTTTAGGCTCAAATTCTTTAATTTTGATGCCATAAAGTTGACGCCCTTTCCTAATACACTTTTTACGTTGTAGTGTTGAAATTTTTTATGTAGATAAATGTCTATAAATTTAATTCATTGTATGATACTTATCTTCCTCATCCACACTACTAAATTTTTTATGCAAATAGTCGATAACATCTTTATGAGATTCTAGCTAATCCATACCTATCAAAATGTCATAGGATCCTAGGGGAAGCATATTTAAATTAATTGAGGTATCCAAGTCATTAAAACCTAATAACAAATCTTTAACTATCTCCGTAACTTTCATTTTTACCTTTGTTGCCAGCTATACCAACCATGCATTTTGTTTTGTTTTTCCTTACTAAGTTTACACTTTTCAACTAATTTTGGTGCAATGTAACTTAAACTAGACCCTGAATAGATAAGTATTGAAACATGTATGTTCAAAACTTTACCTTCTACTTCCAACATGGTGGATTGATGGTCCACCTGCCAATATTCCAAAGAAACATTAACTATAGGGATATTCTTGGCTATGTCATTCACAGTAGAAGCTTCCTGCAACGTGATTACGGGTTACTATTCCATCCTCCACTGGAAGTTTCGATACTATTGACCTCATTGCTATTGGTTGAACCTCGCCTGTTGTAATTTTTGTCAGTATGACCTCTTGTTTCTTTTTCCAAAAGGTGAGGGTTTAAATCCTTTCTTACGTTGATCGATCTTTTCAATTTTTTATTTATTTTTCCAACTTCTACTCAATCTGGATATTTGTTTAAACAAATGGTAGCACAACTAGGCCTTTCTAATTGCATCATCCATTGTTGAAAAATTTCAAACACAATCTTTTCCTTATACACTAGGTGTAAACAACTGATAAAACTGTATACCTTAGCTTTTTCAACTCTTAGATATGGTACATAGCATTGTAAATTTACAAACTCAGTTACAAATTCTTTCATGGTTAACAATCTTAGTCTCAAATCATTAAATTATTGAGCTTTCTCATCATAATATCATTCTGATATATACATTTTTTCAATAATTTAAAAAAAAAATTCCAACTCAACTCTTTACTACGTATGCTACTGACACTCTTAGCCTCCTTCCACCATGGAGCAGATTTAACAACCAAGATTCTATCGCT
>LPNX011193650.1:174407-231085 GCA_001517045.1 Pseudotsuga menziesii
CTTTCACATTCCTAACCTTTCTTAACATTCATTCATATATTTGCACCTAACATTTCCTAACATTGATATATTTGCACCTATCAAAACTTCCTAACATTAACTTCCTAACATTCCTAACATTCCTAACATTAACATTTCCATATTCATTCCGAGTATATTCATTCTTAACATTAGATTGCATTTATCAAATCATTCATGCCTAACATTCCCCTATTTCCACATTCACTCCTAACATTGCACCTATCAAAACATTCACTCTTAACATTCCCCCATTCCCACATTCACTCCTAACATTGCACCTATCAAAACATTCACTTCTAATAATGCACCTATCAAAACATTCACTCCTAACATTCCCCCATTCTCACATTTACTCCTAACATCCACCTATCAAAACATTCACTCCTAACATTCCCACATTCCCACATTCACCCCTAACATTGCACCTATCAAAACTTCATAACATTCTTAACATTAACTTCCTAACATTCCTAACATTCCTAACATTAATATTTTCATATCCATTCTCCATATATTCAGTCTTAACATTAAATTGCACTTATCAAAGCATTCACTCCTAACATTCCCCTATTTATACATTCACTCCTAACATTGCACCTATCAAAACATTCACTCCTAATATTGTACCTATCAAAACATTCACTCCTAACATTCCCCCATTCCCCCATTCACTCCTAACATTGCACCTATCAAAACATTCACTCCTAATATTGCACCTATCAAAACATTCACTCCTAACATTCCCCCATTCCCACATTCACTCCTAACATTGCACCTATCAAAACATTCACTCCTATTATTGCACCTATCAAAACATTCACTCCTAACATTCCCCTATTTCCACATTCACTCCTAACATTAACATTCTCCATATATTCATTCTTAACATTAGATTGCACCTATCAAAACTTCATAACATTTCTATCACTCTCAACTTCTCAACAAGAAACATACATAAATTTAATAAATTACATACATTCATATATTTGCACCTATCAAAACTTCCTAACATTCCTAACTTTTACATATACATGTATATAATCCCAAAAACAATATATAAAGTCAATGCACATTTATATAATCCAAAAAAACAATCATGAACATGTGAATTCAATGTACATGTATACCAGCGTAGATCCAAATCCTAGGCTCTATCAAGCCCCGAGAGGGATCAAATCTCCCACTATTGGAGAATGAATACCAATAAACTATAAGCTAAGTGTAGAGAATAAATTAAATTTACTATTTGTTTTTCAAATATAATTATAATCATTTTATTAACTTTTTTTTAGTTAAACTAATTATTTATCAAGAATTGTTCATTATTCACACAATTATTATTTTATAATTATTTATTTCTAATTTTAAAAAACCACCCTAAAATCAATCTATGCAATACCATTGTATAAAATCCATTAAATCAACCTCTATTCCAAGTCAAAAGTAAAAAAATAACAAGGTATTGTCTAAAATCCATTAAATCAACCTCCATTCCAATTCAAAAGTTAAAAAATAACAAGTATAAATATTCTTGTCTACTATACAATGGTCTAAAATCCAAAGCATCAATCTTTGTCCCAAACTAAAAGAATGGATTATGATAAGAATGCTTGGCATTCTCTCGTCAATATTGTTTCCTTTCAAATATCATTGAAATAATATTTTAAAATACATTAAATTATAATATAATTTAAACTGTTTTTGTTTTCTTTCAAATATCATTGAAATAATATTTTAAAATACATTAAATTATAATATAATTTAAACCGTTTTTGTTTCCTTTCGAATATCATTGAAATAATATTTTAAAATACATTAAATTATAATATAATTTAAACTGTTTTTGTTTCCTTTCGAATATCATTAAAATAATATTTTAAAATACATTAAATTATAATTTAAACTGCTTTTGATATTAAAATAAAAAATAGTTCCAAAATGATATCTATAATTTACCAAACGAAGCTTAATACATTAGGGTTAGGGTTATCTGTACTGCACGGAGATATGGGATTTGAAATCTGGATTCGTTTGACTCTTCTCTTGGATCTAATAAAAGAGTGAAATATCACTTTATCTGCATTTTATTAAAAAATGTCTGTACACATTTAACTAAAACTTAGCTATATCAACTGAAAAACAAGAATCTATTCTATTACTACTCAGCGGCAACATCTGAACTTGGCGACTGTATTGTGACTAATAGAAGTTCTGAAAAGATTCCCTTTGCATACACTTATCCGTGTTTCCAGGCTAGGATTTTAATTAAGGCATATTTTAAATGTTTGGTCTTGCAAAAAAACACTATGGTTTTGTAATTAAAACTCGGGAGATGGTGAATGTCTGGGAGTTACCTGTTCAGATTCCTTTTTCCCTGGTTTTTTTTTCTTTGCGGCTTCTCTTTGCAGTAGATTCTGGATTTTATTAATTTTTTTGGTGTTTGTATAGTTATTGAATGATAATACAGGTCATTTTATTTTATAACATATTTTATTCAAGAGATGTAATATATATCCTTCCCATGTTTCTGTGGCTAGATTTAACAGAGGAGATGTTCTCACCTGGTATTTGGTCCTATATAATTTTACAGCGGTGCTATGTGCGAGAAGCATATTGTGGGTTGCAATATAAGGCTCGGTTGCTGAATTCCCAGCTGTGCAGTTTCCAAATCCAACCGAACAGCGGCCTGGTGCATGAATCCCTAAATCGTAGCTACCAAGTGAGAAGACCAGCGGTTCTTTTACAGTTATTCAGTACTTTACACGGTCTCCAAAAGCTCGAAAGCATTCTTCTATGAATATGGCAAAGTCCTCCCTGGATATTAAAATTTAACAGAATTAGCATTCCTTTCTTTTTATTTTTGTAAGGAGTTACTAAGGCAATGAAACTTACATGACTTTTTTGATACAGAATCCCCCATTTTGCAGAGCTTGTGGCATGTCCCAGTGATACAGTGTAACAAAAGGCTCTATACCTGCATGAAAAGTCACATCAAATTAGGTCACATACATGTCAAGCTTTACCCAAGGCTACCAAATCATTTCTTTTTTAAATACCATTCATGAGCAACTCGTTGATGAGATTATTGTAATAAGAGATCCCCCCTTTATTGATTCCTCCGTGTCTGGGCGATCCGTCTGTTAAAATAATATAAATAGAAGATTTATGGAAGACCATGATAACTGAAAATTCATTGTTAATTCATTTATAAATCAAATTAACTCACTGGGGAAAATGCGTGACCAGGATATAGAAAAACGATAGACGTCCATTCCCATGTATTTGAGAAGCTAAACATCTTCCTGCATGCAGATTACAAATAAAATTAATTCCATCAGCCACAGAATATCTAAAGAATTTTTAATGGCTCTAAATAATACAAATATTACCTGCAAAAAGAATATCTAAAGAATATCTGAATTGATTCTTGTTGATTAGCAAATTTAAAATTCTTACCTGGGTTTATTGTTGCTGTCGCAGTGGTTGTTGCTGTTGCTGGATCAAGGTAGCTAGCTATGATGTAGTTTATGATACTTCTTCCTATTTATATAGTTGTTTTTTTTTCTTTTAATTTTCTATTTTTTTTATAACCGACATAATATTATGTAACGTTACGTAACGTCACAAACGTTACGTAACGTTACAAGATCTACCCCATACTGGGCTGTAGAGCGCCTCTCGGCGCAATAATCAAAAAAAAAATCATGTACATGTGAGTTCAATTTACATGTATATAATCTAAAAAAAATCATGGACATGTGAGTTCAATGTACTTGTATATAATCCAAAAATTATGTACATGTGAATTCAAAGTACATGTATATAATCCAAAAATTAAGCTCCTCCATGTCCAAGTCAACTACAACATATATATCTACATAAAAAAAACAATATAAATAATTCTCTAAATAGAAGTCTGCCACTATCCTCAACGAGGGTCTTCCCTTGGACTCGTAACAATCTGCAACATGTATAAAAACAGATTATGAATAGCATAAATTATTTAAAGAATTTTAAACCAAAATCAAAACATTAAAACATTAAACTAATATATCGAAGAACAATTCAATTATAAACAAAATTACCTCCAATTCTCTATCATCCAACATAGTCTTCTCTTTGCCTCTAAAAGGTGGAGTAGACCCAAGCTACAACATATATAAAAATAATTTATAAATCTTACAAATTATTTAGACCATTTTAAACGAAATAAAATAGAATAAAATATTAAACTTACAATTCCAACATTGCCATCCAATGGAGTCTTTCCTTTGCTTCGAAAAGATCGAAGAGACCCAAGCTTCAACATATATAAAAACAATTTACAAATGTCAAACATTATTTAAAATATTTAAACATATATATCAAAGAACAATTCAATTATGAACAAAATTACCCCGGTGCCAATATCTACATCCATCAAAGAACCTATATCTTCACCTCTAACTTCAATATGTTCTCTTCCCTTAAAATTTAAATTTTGTTCATAAATAGATCATAGTAAAAGTAAAAAATATTAAGCTTAGCAATTAACTTAAAAAACCCCCCCAAAAAAAACATTAGCTCACAATAGATAGAAAATCATCTAAAAAGTTCGAATCTAATGAAACCTACATAAATAAATCAAATTAACAATAAGATACATAGTTAACTTAAAAAAAAAAAAAAAAATTTCTTTCAAACATAAATATAAATGTGCAAATTTTAAATATACGTCTCCAATATGATCTTCTACATTTCCAGCATTTTGACTAGTGGAGACTCTGAAATTATGTTCATTTAACAATCGAGAAAACTAAAAACAATAAACATTTACGTAACATATTTATTACTATACATCAAAAAATAATTTATCATACATAGATATAATGTAACAAAAAATTTAATTCAAAATGAATAAAAAAATAATAGATTGGAAGTACACAAACCTCTCCTATGCTTGACGTGTCATTAGATATTCTATCCGAAGCTATATTACGACAAAGCTTCACATAGGCCTTTAGATCTTCAATGCCCATACAATCTAACTCATCATTTGTTTTGTAAACAAAATTTTGACGAATAGTGGCACGAGCCCTCTCTCGACTCAATCCAACATCAACTCCTACAAATGTCGAAGTCAAACCTTCGACAACATTATGCCTTGCAGTTGTCCCAACTTGTGATGTGGACTCCATCTCTGATTTGTAAGTCACAAGCCTAGGTGGATGAGATATCGGAAGTGGAGGTCGAAGAGTACTAGGATCTCTAAGGGCACCTTTTCGATTGAATATCATCCCCTTTACAACTCCACAAAACTCGGAATGAATATCAGTATATTCTGGCTTCATTCCTAAAAAAATTCAGCATAAAAAAACCTAGCAAAATAATTAGGAACCTCATCGTTCCATGGCAACTGATCATAGGATACAAGAAATCGATCATATAAAAAATGTGCAAGTTCAGGGTGCTTAAAATATTGCACTTTCAATGCTTTCCACTTTAGGCCCTCTTTGAAGTTGAACATTGAGTTGTCCTGTTCTTTAGTCACCCTTTCCTTCACAACAGTCCAATTATCTAGACCCATCACTTCTGTCTTTCTTCTTTGCATCAAGGCAACAAAACCATCTGTTGTTGGTCCAAGATCCTCATATACCTCAATGAATTTTTGTAAAGATAGAAAAACCATATCTATACTTTGTTTGTTCTCTGGAGCAAGATCCAAACTAGAAAGATCATTTTGCAGCTTGTCATATTGAGCCCTACAATTTTCAAGAGTCGTTTGTTGAAGCCCACTTTCCCATGGAATCTCATCCGGTAAATCTGATGGATAGGTCGTAATGGGCATACAACCCTAAGCTAGATGGACATATTGCGTCCTTGCTCGACCTTCGCCACCCTGTGTAGGATGATGAGCCTCTTGCGAACCTTGCTCTGCTTCCACACTTGTCTCCCGTATAGAAAGTCGAGATCCACGTTCACCCATAGATGATAAGGGGGATTAATCTCTACCACTATCGCTCTGTCGATGATCATATGAATGTGAACTATACAATCAGCTTTTGTCCCGAGGTGAATTCGATAATCTTCGATTTTCATTTTAGACACCAACTCCCGAAGAATGTGATGGCCTCCTACGCTTTAGTCTCAAAGGCGACTCTCTTTCCATTGGATATGCTATCTACAAGTTTACACAAATATCAATTTCTACATGTTAATTAATCAACTTCAAAGAGCTAGCTACTATTAAAACTAAGCTTTCAATGTAATATAAATACAAAAACAAAGGTGGTATGGAGAAATAACATATATAAAGATGATGAGGCTTCTTCGTGATAAGGAAGATCCCTGAATCCACTAAATACATTGGTATATGATGGTTACTAGGCACGCTATATAACATTTTGACCCCGACACATGCCATAAACTTGTTTTGGTTTAGAGGCCAAAAGTTGAAACATAGAGTAATTTGAAGCCAAAAATGCTGATCCATTAAACAATTTTACAAATTGAGAGGTGGAAAATGTGGGGAGATAGTGTGTCAGGCCTAAATATCCAGGCCTGAAGTTCGAGAGCCATAATGCCTCAATCACTAAGGGCCTAACCTTCTACATGTTAATTAATCAACTTCAAGGACCTAGCAACTATAAAAACTAATATTTCAATAAAGACCTAGATATCACTAATATTATCTAATAGTCCTTTAACTACATGTGCATGAACTACATTTTGCTAAGTATAAAATATAGTCTAAGGCAAGTGCAAGTATTTACCTACTCTACAGACAAACACTACTGCTGGCTACTAGCTACCCAGTCATTATAGAGTTGTTAGTGAGAGCATCACTATTAAATATAGATAGAGCTTCTATTTCTTCAACTGAACTTAAATCGTAGGTGAATCAGCTAGCTCATCCCTGAATCTCATAGGGAGAAAGTATTTCTAGATTATTCTACGTCGTAGTCTCGATTGAACTGACATAATCTCGTAATAGATATCTGACATTCCTTGCCTTCTCTTCATTTCTCATATTTAAATACTTCCACTTCCCTTCTTCTGGGATTTGGAGTGTTTATAATGAATTACATATCCTAGTGCCTATAGTTGTATAAAGCAATGAAGAGTAAGGGCAGTGAATCAACTAACCGCTATCAATCCGCTGTTGTGATTTCATGGATTTATCACATCAAATGGCAAGGACATATAAATTTCAACTTGGACTAAGGTGAGTGTCTAGGGACTGAATACATACACCTATGGATCCCCCCCATTAGTCCAACCTATCCCTATCATTTTACGTTACACTTCTGGTTGTTTTGGTTTCCGTCCCCATAAGAAGATAAAGCAATTATTTCTTTAAACTTGCCTTTATCTATCTAACCTTTTCTCTCTATGTTTTGGAAAAGCATGAAATGGCAATGTTACTTAAAGCAATGCATCATGGACTAAGATAGTCATAAAGTGCCATGGGAATTATACTTTGCCTAGTAGTTGTATGGACTAAATCAAATAGTAGAGGTTAAGAACAAAACTATATAGTTATTACATTGTAGCTGAAGTTGTAACTCATGCAAGAAGTAAAATGAAAAGGTTTTGAAATCATGTCCCCTACCAACTAAAAAACATACAGAAATAAATTGTTTACTTAGGGACTTGACCAGCTCTGTCCATTTGGACAGAGCTGGTCCATATGGACAGAGCTGATCTGCTCTGTCCATTTGGACAAAGCTGTTCAACTCTGTCCATATGGACAGAGCTCATCAACTTTGTCCAAATGGACAGAGCAAATCAGCTCTGTCTATTTGTACATAGTTGATCAGATCTGTCCATTTGGATAGAGCTGCAACCTGTACAATTTTAAATGTCTAAATGTCTTAAATGTCATTTAGAGATGCTACATAATGGTGGAGTTATTTAAGCCTACATAACCATGGATTCTTTTGGATAGAGCTCTCTAAATTTTCTATAAATTTTCATGTACATAGAGAATAAAAATAAGCTAATTAAAAAGTTATGGATTTTTTTTAAACAGAGCTGTCTAAATATTCTAAAAAATTTCATGTACATAGAGAATAAGAATAAGCTAATTAAAAATATACAAACAGAAAAAAACATTAACAGATTTAAAGTTTTATGTTACATTTTGTTTAATTAAAATCATTTAAAATAAGTAGAGTTGTCCAAATGGGCAGAGCTGTTCAACACTGTCATATAAATTATTTACTTAGGGACTTGATCAGCTCTGTCCATATGGACAGAGCTCATCAACTCTATCCAAATGGATAGAGCAGATCAACTCTGTCCATTTGGACAGAGCTGATCAGATCTGTCCATTTGGACAGAGCTGCAACCTGTGCAGTCTTAAATGTCTATATGTCTTAAATGTCATTTAGAGATGCTACATACTGGTGGAGTTATTTAAGCCTACATAACCATGGATTCTTTTGGATAGAGCTCTCTAAATATTCTATAAATTTCCATGTACATAGAGAATAAAAATAAGTTAAGTAAAAAGTTATGGATTTTTTTTTAAACAAAGCTGTCTAAATATTCTATAAAATTTCATGTACATAGAGAATAAGAATAAGCTAATTAAAAAATATAGAAACAAAAAAAACATTTACAGATTTCAAGTTTTATGTTAAATTTTGTTTAATTAAAATCATTTAAAATAAGTAGAGTTGTCAAAATGGGCAGAGCTGTTCAACTCTGTTCTTACTACCATTGTAATTATGAGCTTAGAGACGTAAATACAATAGGTGGAAACATTGAACATGATATGAAACAAGCACATATTATGAAACAAGCACATAACAAAGCTTAAACAAGCACTTAACAAAGGTTAGACAACTTTACCATACTCATAATAATATAAAAGTTATCATTCAAGGCTTACCTAACAACCAAGGGGCAGCACAACAACACCACACCACAAGAAGACCACGTACACCTCGACAAACAGACCTCCACGCCGAACAAACCTCCACGATTGACCTCCATGAACAGACCTCCAAGCTGAGAGGAAACCACATAGATAAGGGGTGACAGGATGGCAGATGTACACGTCAGACGGTTGGGTGACATGGACGAGGATGAGATAGGTGGCGAGACGAGACAGGTGGCACGACGGGTGGAGGGAGCAACATGACGATGACAAATTGCTGCAGGAGAAACAACGAAAATGAGCCCACAGCTGACCTTATATGGTAAAAAATTATTTGGCCTAACAATTGTTTGGCCGAATAACTATTCGATCGAATAATTATTCGTCCGAAAAAATATTCAGCCGAATAATTATTGAAACGCTGATAAAAATTACCGATCGACAATCTGTTCCGTCAAATTAAACGGTTATCGTTAAAGTTTATTCGGCCGAATAACTCCCGCTATGTTGGCTGGGCACCCGATTCTCACGGAAGTGTTACCCAACTTAGAGTTTTTACCTATGTCTTTCCATCCTTATCACATATGCCATCTCATTATGCATGCCATGTCATTGCTTCCTTTGTTATTCCTTTACCTTACACTGATTTTTCCTTGCCATCATGTCTTTGGTTATTCCTTTGTCATTACTGAACTCCTTTGACATTAATGAAAACTATTTCCAACATTCTCCCTCTTTGGAATTGATGACAATATCTAAAAATTCACCCCCTTTGACAACAATGACAAAGGATAACCTTTTATGCCTTTCTAGTCTCATTTTTTTTAAAACTTGACTTGGTACTAACCACTGTGTTATGATATGGTTAACATTTTCTTTCTTGTGGCAAGTTCTTTGAATGATAACCTGGATGATAAATTCATAGACTCCCCCTATCATAGTGCTACCTTTTGTCCCATTAATGAGAGTTTCTTTTTTCGTTACTTCAAACCAATGCGATGACTTCCAGAGAGAAATTTCTATGTGTGAGTAGTGTTGGAATTCTATGCACTTTTTTGCACATCAACTTACAGGAGTTCTCACAATGTCATCTTTGTCGCTCATCAAACATTTCCTGTATGTATATCAAGGTAGTTTATGAGGATATTTGGAAGACATTTGTCTTGGATGGAAACTTTAAAGGCAACATATAGCCTAAGTTTTACGAGTGTGAAGGAAGGCAAGATCACTCGAAAAGATCCATTTGATTACGAGAAATGGGGCTTACAACAATAAACTCGATGCTTTGTTATTTAGGGTTTAGTGAGCATGAAAAAGACATAAAATACACTAGGAATCTTTTTCATGTTTGGATCTAGAGCACGAAAAAGAGAAAACTAAGCTCATACCAGGAGCTCCTTTTCCGTAAGTTTAGTCCCTCAGGTCCGAAAAAGTGATAAACCTATGCCTAAGAATACTCCTCTCAATTCTGAAGAAAAGAGAGTGTTCCTTTCTCCTACTATTCCACATGGTATGAGAAAGAGATAACCTACCACCAATGTGGATGCCCGTTCACATATTCTTAAGAACCTGAATGGACAAGTTTACTCGGCAGTCAAGTCTATTTTGAGGAGTTAGACCTAGGCCTAAAGAAACTCCATATCTTTCCCATGAAGTTTTAACGAGTCCAGAAAAGTCAACTCGCAGCCTCCTTACTGTTTTTAACGAGCTCGAAGGAGAGCAGAAAGAATGCTCTAAATGCTAGGAGACGAGTGTCATAGGTAGGCGAAACTAGTTCCAAGTGCAAGGAACAAACCTATGCATAATGCAAGGAAAGTGAGCAAGATAAGGACACTTGGGGAACGTCTCCTCAGGGTAAAAGGTGTCAAGTTGCAAAGGCAAAATGATACAAGGCTTAGGAACGATGAGAACAAAGATGAGGGCTTATACAACAAGCTAAAAGCGTGAAAGCCGACATCAGGCTCATAAGCGCGAGCAGGGCACATGCAAACGCAGTTATATCTTGAATAACAAGACAAAGCCAGTAAACAGTTGTGAATCCAACTAAAGATCATGTCTCCAAGAAACAACAACATCAGAATCATATTTAGAAGAAAATATCTGATGCAGGTCACTTTGGCAGAAACACATGTGACTTTGCTATCTTCTACAAAAGATAAAGTCAAGGCAGAATCGATCGAAGAAGATTCTATAGAACCAAGGCTCGAGGGTTTATAATTAGTAAGATCAAATTCATAAGGAGAGCAAAAATCAACAAGGGAGATAGAGTCTGTAGGAACAAACTCAGTATCACAGGAGTTGAAAATTCATAAGAAAAATCAAACTCATCAGGATCACCGACTTGCTGATCAAAGGGAGAGTTCAAAGACTCAACAAGATCAATATAAGAAGAAAGGTCAGGCTTACTAGGCAAGTCAGGGTTAGACTTAGGCACAACTGAATCGACATCTGTAAGAAGGTCAGACTGTATTAAGGACTCTAGGAATACTTCATCCGAAGGAAGGAGATCATCCGAGATAGAACACATGTCTAAACTTTCAAATGGATCAACAGAGTGGAGAGAAAACTCCACAGTCTATATAGGATGGCTCACCTGGTCAACTGCTGGGACCAAGTCCTAAGAAGGTAAGCATGAAAACAGAGGCTACTTCTCAGTAGCAATTGAACGTAAAGGACATGAGGCCACATAGCTCACCTGTGGAGGGGTAGTGTCTATAGAAACACTAGTGTTATAGTGGATTTCACCACTCGAGGTGAATCACACTTTGTATGGCCTTCCCCTGTCCCGCTGCAGACTCTTTAGACCCCATGGACCATTTTTTATCCTTTGATGTTTCCTTGATCATCCCTAAAACTATATGAAAAATGATATACGCTGCTTTTTACCCGATAACCGCGTACATACGCGGATTTGACCCATATAACCGTGTACATCAGGATGTGTGCATAATCCAAATCCTTTTGGAGTTTTCCTTGACATGGATCCGACTCATTCGACTCCTGGCCTTCCATATGCCTTGAGATTGCTCGGATTCGACCCTTCATTATCCCTTGTGAAGCTATATAAGGAACCCCTTGACACATTGAAGGCATATAGAGAGATTGAAAGCAACGAAACTATAGTCCATTGTTGCTGGAACTTATACTTGAGTCTGCATCCCTTTGTCCCTTTGGAGCACTTTTGTGTTCTTCCCAAGCTTTCCTTTTACTAGTGAGCTTGCTATCGTGAGATGGAGGAATGAGGTGGTGGAGGCCCAAGTGGGGGATTCAGTTTCTCCGGTTCGCAGACGTGCCGTCAGAGGTTGTATCTATTTTGTAATCTCTGATTTATATTAATAAGAACTATCTTTTCCTCTCCAATGATGTGTATTTGATTGAATATTGTATCCATTGGAATATGTCAAATGCTTTTACATTATTGATTATATATGCTAGAATAGATCTAACACCATGATATATAGTATGCTTGTATTGTTTACTTGTTGTTGAGGAAGTATTATATCAATTCAAGCTAAAGATTGGAAAGCTCAACACGGATCTACTTCAACCATCCGGAATAAGGTACGAGGTCTGATCCTTTAGTGTTAGACATTTTATTTCTATTGCATATTGGGAAAGATTGATTTCTGGAGTCAAAGCTATCTGTTGTAGTACCCCAAGCCATAGGAATTTCTCTCTGTAACAACTGGGAATCAATAAAGGAAATACCTGGTCTCTAGTTGGGTCAGGAGACGGATCAAGAAAATCCAACTGATCAATGGTGACAATTTCTTCACCATGATTAAAGTACATCACACGAAAGAATATTGACACAACTGCTTGCATGGTATAGACATAATCACGTCCAAGGAGCATATTGAAGTCCAAGGGGTCTTCTATCACCATGAAGTCAACTAAGACGGTCTTCCCACCCAAAGTAACAGGTGTTTGAGCAAGAAATCCCAAGGCTATACAAGTTCTTCTATCAAACGCCAGTAACTGACTAGCAGTCTACAAAAGGCTGGGAGATCCCATGCCTCGCCAAGCACACACAGACAAGATACTAACTGAGGCTCCTTCATCAACAATACAACGAGCAATCGTGTATGATTCAACTTTGACCTTTATTTGGAAAGGTGCATCAAAAGGAAGGTGCGGATCAACTAGGCTATCCAAATCAAAGGAAGTAATCCAAGAGCTTGGTGGGGGTTGATCCGAAGCAAGTTCAGTGCCCCCTTGTTCAGTAAGTTCAGAACTGGCAGTGAAAAAAATGTGACTAGCAGACACTTCACTCTCCAAAGGAAGAGTGGGATTGATCGATACTGAAATCGATTCAACCGCTTCATCAAAGTCACTCTCCGTAGGGAGAGTGGCATTGAACAAAGATGACATTGGTTCAATCACATCAGGATCATTCTCCGGAAGAAGAGTGGAATCGACCAAATCTGAGATTGGTTCCACCGCTTGATCAACCAACGGTTGAGTAGGGTGTTGAGAAACTATAGGTTGTTCAAAATCATGATGACCATGAAACCAAACTCTTCTTACCTCTTCAATAGAAGGGCATTTATAAGTAAGGTGGTCTCCCTCACAAATCTTACAAGGAAACTTGGGCTTGTGTTTTGAACGGGTAGTCTTTTCAACAATGTCAACATGACTCGTAGTGGCTGACGAATTGTATTCAGCATGAAGCATAGAGGCTAAGAGACTGCCCCCAACATGAAGTACATAGGTTGAGAGACTGCCCCCAGCATGACCTGCAGAGGTTCAACATTTCCCCCATTCTTATATGCCTTCTTCCTATTCCTCCTTCTTTTACTCCTTTTGGACTGTCGGTTACTAATATCAGTACTTTCACCACATGAGGTAGAAGGAGTAGGAGAATTAACTATAGGTGAAGGGGGGGCAATATTTTGATGCCCTTGAAATAAGGATCTTACTTGAGAAGCATCAGGAGCATTCAGGGCAGTTGGAGTGGAAAACAACCACACCGGTAGCCCTAGGGTGAATCTAGGTAGATTCAAGGTGGCCATCAAAGGAACACCAACATTCCCCGTGAGAGGAATAGTACAAGGACTTCCTAGCATGGGGATCTCTTGGTTGGTGTTCAAAGGGGTGTTAGCCATAGTTTCAAACAATAAGACAAAGTATAAGGTCAACAGGAAACCAAAAGTACCAAGCACACACCTGAAGGCAGACTAAGTATAGACAAACCACACAACACTCACTAAAAAAATTCCTAAAGCCAAACAAACAAACAGGTATAAGATATGCTTTCCAAAAGAAAGCTGATAGACAGTTACTTGGCGTCCTTGTAGATGTTCTTAGGCACAAGTGGAGGAATCATCCACTGCCCTCCCACACCTTCTACCGAGGTTACCTTCCAAGCCCGTCCAAGGTCAACCAGAAATAGCCTTCCGGTGTACCTGTGTATGAACCCTAGATGTCAAAGAGACTAAAGGATACCTTAACTATATTGACAGTCTGGGGGGACAGTTGCAAGCTTGGTTCCTACGCACGGGCAGGGTAGCAAAGCCCGAAACCCTGTCTAATACAGAATCCCCAGATGCGTAAAAACCCTTTTTTACGTTTCGACAAGGAATCAAAGGGTTATCTCCTCAGTCCAAGCCTCCACGTGGCCTTGTGCTTAACTCCCGTTTGAGATGAGCTTCCTAGATACATTCAACGTAGAAAAGGGTTTACCTAGTGATTGGCCAACTACATTTGAAATTAAACACTTGTGGTGAGTTTAAACTCCCTATCCCACAAGTCTAGCCTGAGCTAGTTGGTGTATGACCCTATAAAATAAAACTTACTAATAATTTTAAATTATATCATTTATTTTAAGGGCTTTTTTTAGTCAGAGGGTAAATGGTGTGAAACTTATGTGGTGTTTTGACTCAAAGTTGAAACCAACTGACTAAGCAAAGAGAAATGAAATGCAAAAAGCAAACTATTCTCTTTCTTTTCCAAGTAAAAACTTAGAAGCCACAAAAGAACAAATTCTTTTTATTTTTCCAAAAACAATGATATGCCATGCAATCTAGACTAATAAACTAATCTACATTCATATAAAGCAAACACGTGTTTTTAATTTTCTTTTATAAATGCAAAAGAAAACTAAGACTATATTTTTTGTAATTTTTGAGATTAGCTTTAAAAACTGAAATCGAAACTACTATATGCAAATCAAATGCAAAAGTTTCTAAATGTTTTCTTTTCACTTTTTAAAATGCTCAAAGACTACTATGCACCTAAATGCACAAAAACTTGAGCATGCTTGGATAAACTAACTGTATAAAGTAAGCAAAGTGAAGTAAAACAGATTAATAAGACCAAGGATCAACCAACTAAGGAAGACTTGGAACCCTGGCTTGGGTGGGCACAATGACAAGAAATCACCAAGATCACAGAAAGGCAAGTGACAAACCAATCACTATTCGAATAGAAAATGGGAAATACAGTGTCCAGAACCCTGATCACTGATTTGGACAACCAACACTTGAACCTATAACCCAAACAGGCAAATGCACTTCAAGCTGCTAACAGAAGACAATCCAAACAAAAATAACTCAAGGGCTTTACAAGAAAGCACAAGGTGTGGCCAACAAGGTAATCAAACTGACAGTATAATGCTTATAAGGAAGACCAACCGACAAACAAATTTTATAAAGGGATAGGGACAAGCAAACCCTAACCCAAAAATTCAAATGCTAAGGCTTGTACGCGACTGTGTATAAGGGCAACCGGCGTATTGTACACGACTGTCCTAGAGAGCAACCCGCGTATGCAGGCCTATGTACGCGACTGTATGCAAGAGCAACCCACATACAGGTACACAATTTTCTAATAAAAGAAAAAATTTCAAGGTCTTCAAACACTACCCTGAGCATGAACCAAGACAGAAATAGCACACACACAATGAAAGCAAAGACTAGGCAACAGTAAACAGAAATAACCCACAGTAGTTTGGGCTCCCGAGCAGAGTCGCCAGTTCTGTTGTTCAGGAATAAACACCCTTATAACCGAGGGTTTGGGGTTACCAACATACTCTTAAAACTTGCAGACAATCAGCTTTAAAGTACAAAAAGGAAATAAGAAGATATAATGGACTCACCCGATTAACGACGGTTGATCCAAGCTTTGTCTTCTCCCACTCTACTCCTCTCCAAAGCTTTCAGGGATGCACCTCCTTCACCTACAAAGAGCAAATCCTCCAAATACAATCTTATACATGTATATATGACAAGTTAGATAAACAAAATATATAGTGATTCATCATAAATATTCATCAAACCATGATACATGAAAGAGAGTCAACACAAAGTTGGAAGAAGGATTCTCTTTATTAACAATAGTGAATGAGATAAGTGTACAACCCAAATCCTGAAACAAGGACTCCTCTGCAACCAAAGGATTCTGAGTTCTGCTACTCCAAAGACTTCTGAAGATATACCACCAGCATAACTTTGCTCTCCAATTATGATTGATCAATGCCCTCCCCAAGGCCTCTATTTATACTTAGGAAAATAGAGCAGTTTCGAAGGTTGAGGAGGTTGAGACAATTAAGATAGTTAATGTTTAAGGCTTAACGAATCTCCATTAATTGTGTTTATTATTTTTAATGTCGAATGGAGGCGTACGCGAGTATTGATACTGGCAACCTGCGTATGACACGCGAGTTGCTATAAGGGAAACCCGCGTACAAATCTGTACGCGGGTTGCAAAGATACCCACGTACAGTACGTGATATGCTGTGGAGATAGTCGCATATGTACGTAAGTTGCTGTGGAAAGAGTCGCGTACAACAATCAACATGTAAAAAGGTAAAAATGGCAAGCTAGGTGGATAGTGAATGCATCTCATGTCATGCCCATCTATAGTGTTTTAGGCAACCTTCAATCCATAAATGTCCTTTTGTGCGTCGACATATGAAGTGTTGGCACTCGGATGGAGAAGTGCCATTTGGGTTGATAACACCTTCCATATGCCTTGAGATCACTCGGATTTGACCTTTCATTACCCCATTGAAGAGCTATATAAGGAACCCTTTGGATACATTGAAGGCATGAGGAATTGAGAGCAAGAGAACTATAGTCCATTGTTACCGGAACTTATACTTGAGTCTGCATCCCTTTGTCCCTTGGAGCACTTTTGTGTTCTTCCCAAGCCTGCCTTTTGCTTGTGAGCTTGCTATTGAGAGATGGGGGATTGAAGTGGTGGAGGCCCAAGTGGGGGACTCAGTTTCTTCGATTCGTAGACGTGCCGACAGAGGTTGTCTCTATTGTAATCTCTGTTTTATATTAATAGAAATATCTTTTCCTATCCAATAATGTGTATTTGAATGAATAATTGATCCATGGATGATTTCGAATGCTTATATGTTATTGATTATATATGCTAGAGTAGGTCTAACACAATTATATATAGCATGATTGTCTTGTTTATTGAATTTTGAGGAAGCAATTTATCAATTCAAGCTAGAGTTGGAAAGCTCAACGAGGATCTACATCAATCTTCCGGAATAAGGTATGAATCGAGATCCTTTAGTGTTAGATATTTGGTTTCTCTTGCATATAGGAAATGATTTATTTCTGGAGTCAAGCTGTCTATTGTGGTACCCCAAGCCATAGGAATTTCTCTTCGTAATAGGTTCCTTAATGTACCTGACGAATATGAGACCAGATATTTGCTTTGATGTGAATACTTTGAGACATGTTCACTTGATGGTTGCAAAGCATGTAGTAAGGTACTTGAAGGGTACAGTTGATTATGGGCTCAAGTATGAGGCGAATCAAAAGATTATGTGGATTCGTATTGGGCAGGTAGTGCCATTAATAGGAAGAGCACTTTGAGGTGCTACTTCAGTATGGGATCAAGTGTGATCTCTTGGTTTGGCAAGATGGAGTCCTATAAGGCGCTGAGTATAGCTGAGGCAAAAGATGTTGCCACTTGCTATTTGGGAGGTAGTATGTTTCTTTTGAAAACTACTATTTGATTTGGTTGATCTGACTTGCAGAGAGGAGCAGTGATCTAGATCGAGATCTCTTGAAAGAAGGATTTCTAGCATAGTTGATGAGACAAGTTGCCCTCGGATGTAATCGCTCCTGGTGAAGCTTGCAGGTCATCCTTGGACGTAATCCGCCCTGATGTCATTCCATGTGACTGTAGGATTGGTTCCTACATGATCAGATATAAGGGCTATTGCCATTCTTGGAATGGACGTGCCTGGTCAGTTACCAGGAAAACTCAGTCTAGGACCGAGAGCCATTCTGATGTGATAGAGGGATGTGTTCCCACTTGATTAGATGTAAGGGCTGAACCATTTTGTCATGGTTAAAGGATTAGGTTCCTCCCATGTCAGATGTGAGTGTTGGCCATTCTGACGAGTAGGCCAGATGTAAGGGCAACTGCCATTCTCTGGGAGAATGGAGGCGCCTGGTCAGTTACTAGGTAGCTTAGTCTGGGACTGGGGGCCATTCTGATAGGACTATAGGATTGGTTCCTACATGATCAGATGTGAGTGCACGCCCTTTCGATGCGATGTGTTTACACATGGTCGAATGTAAGTGCAGAGCATTTCTGACAGGATGAGGTCAAAAATAAGTGCTGAGCCATTCTGGTGCGATGTGTTTACACATGGTCAGATGTGAGTGTTGTTCCTTTATGACAAGATGGGGTCAGATGTAAGTGCAAAGCCTTTCCAATGTGATGTGCTTGCACATGGTTGGATATAAGTGCTGAGCCATTCTGGCGCGATGTGTTTACACATGGTCAGATGTGAGTGCTGTCCCTTTCTGACAAGATGAGGTCAGATGTGAGTGTTGAGCATGCATTTTTGACAAGATGAGGTTAGATGTAAGAGCTGGGAGGGCCATTATGACTTAAGTGTTAGATATAAGCGTTGAAGAAGACCTCCATGGAGGCTAGGCCTACAACCATCATGAAAAAGGGCTGGCTCTGTAGAACTTCCTGTGACGAGAAGAATGAAGAAGATAGCACCATTTGATTGAGATAACAGAAGCAATAATGATGATGATGATTCAGTGATGATCCAGCTTTGATGATGATCTAGATCAAGTGATGATCTAGACTTGATGATGATCCAGCAGTGATGATCCAGATCAAGTGATGATCTAGACTTGATGATGATCCAGCAGTGACTATACAGATCAAGTGATGATCCAGACTTGATGATGATCCAGTAGTGACGATCCAGATCAAGTGGTGATCCAGACTTGATGATGATCCAGATCAAGTGATAATCTATACTTGATGATGATTCAGCAGTGACGATCCAGATCAAGTGATGATCCAGACTTGATGATGATCTAGCAGTGATGATCCAGACTTGATGATGATCCAGCAGTGATGATCTAGATTGAGTAATGATCTAGATCCAGTGATGATGATCCAGATTGAGTGATGATCTAGATCCAATGATGATGATCCAGATCGAGTGATGATCCAGATCGAGATGAAGATGAATTGAAGATGAAGATGACGAGAACTTGATGATGATTTAGATGATACAGAGAAGAAGACTTGTGCTGATAAATTGTGTCGAGAGAATACCTTCCTAGTTAAGAGGGAGTGTTGATGTATTTGTAACTTCAGAATGTATTCATCTGTATATCTTATGTATTATACCCCAATTTTTATTCCAGGATGTGTCTATAATGTAATTGAGTCATGTCATGCCCCGATGTTCCGATCGAGAAGTTTCTATAATGTAAACAAGTCATGTCAAGTCATTGTGGGTAACCCTCCTATTGGTCAAGGGTTAAAGTCCCCGCAGTTGTGGGGCCCTAGGGTTATTAGACTATCTTAGTGAAGTCGACCCTAGGTGAGTCATTGTAAGTCGAGGCAATAGTCCTCGCCATCTAAGTCAAGGTTAACCCTCCTTGTTAAGCAGAGGGAAAAGTCCCCACAAGTTATGGGGCACTAGGGTTATTAGACACTCCCAGAGATGTCGACTCTAGTAAGTAATTGTTAAGTGAGGCCGACATGTTGGGGTGTGCTTCAAGTGAACGAAAGAATATAAATAGAGAGTGAGCCTCTCTATTTATCACACACACACTCACTCATTGGGGTGCACGAGTGAGAGAGGAGAAGCTCTCTTAGTGAGAGAGAGAGAGACAGAAGTTGTGGAGATCATCTTTATGTTTTCAGGTTTTACTGCTGCCATTGGTGCTCATTCTATCTCTAAGGAAGTTGCGGGGTTTTCTCCTTTATGGTTTCCCCGAGGAAATTTTTTTGTGTTTCTTGTCTCTTGTGTTTTATTGATGTTCATGTTATTCTCTTAGTTAAAGATCCTAAGATCATAATGCTAGCTTGAATGATAAAAATCTAAAAGATATCCTTATCTAGATCTGTCTATAACCTCGATAGCTTCATCCTCCACGCAGTTCTATAGATTTGTTCATCCAAGATATCGATCCAAGGAATTGATCCTCTCGTTGGATCCTTTCATGTGTCTTTTCATCCTTATCACATAGCTATCTCATTATGCATGTCATGCCATATCTTCCTTTGTTATTCATTTACCTTACACTGAGTTTTCCTTGCCCTTATGTTTTTGATTCCTTTGTCATTGATGAACTCCTTTGACATCAATGAAAACTATTTCCAACACACACTCTCTCTGAAGGTATGTATTCTGACAACTTGTCCTTACAGTGACAAGAGATGACTCAAAATGTCTGAGTATAAGGTAGATCCAAGCAAGATCTATCTAGCATTACTATTTTTCTTTAATTATTGTTCATTAGTTAAACTTGACGGAATTTTGTTGCAATTTATGTTCTGTACATTGCAATTGATAACTCATCTCAAGGACCAACTTTAACGCAATGACCAATGGGGTGTTAAAGTTGAAAGAGATGGAAATTATGTTTTAATTTATTATAACAATACTTTTTTGGATGTAGCTTTGTTATTTACTTTTGCTTATACAATGATGATAAAAATATATGTGACAATATACCTTGAGAGAGAGAAAATATTAAAGTCATTTATCTTGTAGGTCCTATTGCTAAAAGTGGATTTTTATCCACCTTTATGGCACACCTTGGTCTTGTGGGTATGGGGGTTGCATTACCTTCTTGTTGGACCCCTTTGGTTGACTTATGGTCCTTCATCTTCTACTTGGTCCTAACGCCCTTATTGTGTGTGGTACCTTGGCCACCTTTGGTATGATGACTTAACCTTATTACTTTTATTGTTTTATGGTTATGCGACCACAATACCTATGGTACCCTACTCTAAGTATACTCAACTTTATTTTATCTTTTATTATGGTACCTCTTCTAGGGCTGCTAGACTTGTGTTGTGAAATGTGTACCTTGATATCCAAATTGTGAGCTCCAACCGTGAAATGTGAACCTAAACCATCAACACTCTAAGATATCTCTCTCTCTAGGTATGTCTTCTGATAGCTTGTCCTTACAGTGACAAGAGTTGTCTCAAAATGTCTGAGTATAAGGCAGATTCAAGCCAGATCTATCTAGCATTAATATTGTTCTTTAATTATTGTTCATTAGTTAAACTTATTGAGAGTTACGTGACAGGGGGAGGGGCCATAAAATATTCCTCCTTCACGTGGATAGAAATGTTCAGTACAAAATAACTTATTGGAGTCATTTAATCTTGGATCAAACCTCCCTCAATCAAACATATCAACATCAAAGTCAATTTTGTTGCTGCTCCAGATTGAGGGAGGTTTGCTCCAATATTAGACGTCTCCAATATATTATTCTCGAAACAAAGATGAGTTTATTCATGAGTGTAAGTTTGTTCTATCAAGTTTTTGGTTTGTTCTTATCGAGTAAATCCATGTTTGAAAACAGGATGATGAGGGGCTAGTCCAAAAAGAAGGCTTAGAAGGTGATGGGAAGCATTGTAAAGGTATGTTGGAATTCTCATAAAAATGCATCTTATACTATTAAATAATGATACGAATATGGCTTGTATTGATTTTCTATATATTTATGGAGGTTGAATGATTTGGCACTACAAGTACTACACGAACTTAACAATGGTTGGGTTGTGATGAGGGGAGGTATGATGTTTCCAATTTCATTCCATATTATGTTCATGTTATGTATTTCATGCCATATTATGTTCATGTTATGTATTTGAATCTAGATTAGGTTCATGTTACTCTAAATCTCAGAAATAATGTACTATTCCATGCCCATGAAAGTATAAGTGCTTTTAACCAAAATCAAGTATGTAGTAGGCATAGACTGTTTCGATCTTTTTCCTTATAATGTGATGATAACAATATCTATGGAACACATGTGACAATACACCTTGAGAGAGAAAAGGTTAAAGTCCTTGGTCTGATTGGTCCTATGGGTAAAAGGGGTTGTTTGTCCACCTTTATGGTACACCTTGGTCTTGTGGGTATGATGGTTGTATTAACTTCTTTTTGTGACCCCTTTGTGTTGACTTATGGTCCTTTATATTTTACTTGGCCCTAGCATCCTTATTGTGTGTACCTTTGGTATGATGATTTGTATTTTATTGTTTTATTGTCATGGACCATATAACCTTTAGTACCCTATCCTAACTCAACCTAACATTATTTTATGTTGTTCGGTAACAACCCTTAAAGCTAGGGTTAGTGGATTGACCCTTCTAAAATGCTTGTTAAGATTATAAATTCAATTCATGAATTCCATTTTAGAGTGTGTGTTCGCAAGAGAAGATTGAAGATATGATCTTACGCCTGCTCTGGGGTTTGCTCAAGAACATCATTCCCAATTCAAGGGCTCCACACACATATGGGCCACATCATCTTCAACAAATGACCACAGAATGGGTCATTTGTGCCACCTAGTGCTCCAAGGCACATATCATGGCTCTAATGCCCAAATTTCCATGTCCTTCTTTCCATATCATGTCATGCCATGCCATGCCCAAACTTCCATGTCCTTCTTGCATTTCTCTAGTCCATGTGCAGACATTTCTCTCCTCCATGTGCAGACATTTTAGGTGAGCCCGTAGGCATATTTATTTTCTAGGCGAGCATTTCCTTAAGCCACTTAAATGATGATCACTAACATATAGGCTTCAAGGGTGAAATGTTAACACTTTAAAGCATACTATGCTATCATTAAAACTCTGAAATATTGGAATTGTGTTCATTCTATAATAACCTGTCTCATGCAATTTATGTAAAGTCTGTGGTGTTAAATTCCCACAGTGTATGTTAAATGGACACACAACCGAATAAATGCCTGCACACTGTATGCAATGATCATTATAAATTTACGCATAGTATATGTTAAATGCACGCACAACCCAATAATTAGTGTTAAATGCACACACAATTCAGTGTTTGGTGGCAAATGCCCACATAGGTTTACTGGTGGCTTGGACTACCATTTATTCTAAGGATACAAGACTCTAGAATGTTGATTCATGCATGTAACCATATGAATAGTTTGTCCAAACAGTCTCTAAAGGTGAATTTATAGGTCTGCCAAAATGGGATTTCAGGACATTGACTAAAGTATTGGAAAATTAGTCTAAGTTTCCCTAAGAAAATGCCCGCCATATCTCATAGGTTAATGATAAAAATCATATGTGAGTATCAAGCATATATTGTTGAAGTGTTTATCTGACCATGGTTTCAGTTTTCCTAAATAGTACTTGAAGACAAAGTTATAGGTCTGCCAAGATGGGGTTCCACGCTGTTTTTCTCAGTTCAATAAAATGCTCGCCTAGGTAAGAGGATGTTCAATTTGAAGGTGAAAACAATTTTTTTGTGCTCAGTTAGATGTCTTACATCTAACTCGACCAATAAAACTTGTTGTTGCTGGGATTACTAGGAGAAGAAGAAACAAAAACAAATTGTAGGATTTTGGTTTAATTCAAGTACTACCAGCAAGTCGAGGTTTTATCACCTGAACCACGGTGTTGGGACTCACTTTCTCGCTCTATATTTTTGCAGAGCTCATGTTGAATTGAATTGTGAAGAAGAAGCTGGTTTGTTGCAGAAATCTCGTGTCGAATGTGGTGTAATCGAAAAGTTTTTGTTATGGTTTGTTTTAATATATTTTTTGTTTTTTTATTGTTTTATATTAAGTTATTTTATTAAATTGTTGATATTGTGAGGGATATGGAGCGTCCTTGGGGAATCAACTCCATAGTAATTTTTTTTGTATTTTGATTTATGCTTGCAAAGGGAAAAAGAGTGAGGCATAAAGGACCGACTCTTCCCCTTTGGGTTTTTAAACCCATTTATTATTTGTAAGAGTTGGAGAGTCCCAAAGGAACTGTATCCAACCCAATTTTTTTACAAATATATTTATTTTACAGTATGAGAGCATACCGACCCTCTCTATTTGTCAATTTATGTGAGAGGACATAAACTCTCTTGCACTATATTTTGCGTGGGATCACATCACAACTCTTTCTCAGTAATGATCAGTATCCTTATTCTACGTAGCCCAGTGATAGTATTGTGGCAAGTTTGGTTTATCAACCAATTTTTAATGACAAGAGATACAAGCATAACTGCTTTTGAATGAAGTGCATGGTGTGTAAAAAGAATAGTAAGATTATTTAGTTACTTAAGGAAATAAGGAGTTAATTGTTCACGTGCAGCATGCATGAAGCATAATTATATTGTAACGAAAATTCCTAAAATACTACGCATGCACCATGTGATTAAATCTTCCAAATAAATGCTAATTTCTTACCTGAACATGTACCATTGCTTATGGTGGTTTCCGTAGAAGGAGAGGGCTTGGAAATTTATGGGTTCACATGATTTACTTTTAGAAAAAGAAAATGATGGGGATCCAAAATACATACAAGATTTAGGAACACCGTGCTAAGTAATATTGACTGCTACTATGTGTGCCTAACCTTATTCCTAACCCTTTCTCTCTCAAGGTATTTCATCTATTCCACTAGTGACAAGATCTGAACCTAAAAGTATTTGAGTATAAGGGTGATTCAAAACAATCCTATACCAACATTATTTTTGTTCTTTGTTAACTGTTTTCCTAGTACTGCTATTACTTCTTTATTTCCTGTACATTGCTATTAGTTTAACTTCATTATAATATTGTTATTGTTAAATCATCTCAATGAACAACTTTAACACATTGACCATTGAAGTGTTAAAGTTGAAAGAGATGAAAACGATGTTTTAAATTTATTACAACAGTACTGTTTTGAATCTAGCTTTGCTTCAGTTCTGTCTCATGCATGAAAGTATACAATTTTTTATTTTCTTCATATCAAACCCTAACCTAGCCAAAACTTTAACATTTTTTAAAATTGAAGATATTGCATATGCAGTGGCTTGACATAGATAAATTATGTTCATTTATCTATAGAACTCATCCTATTTCTTCAACATTTACAAAGTTGTATATTTTGAACAATTACTATTCCTTGAAGGGAAAGAGGTTTATGGTTTATCCCTTATAAATAGGCACCTTTTGCTGGTGAGAATGTCACAATGTATGAATCTCTCATCCCATATTTTTGAGGTGTAAATTATCCGCAACACCCTCATTTATACACATGTTTCTTGTTTACAATATTCATGTAGAACTTGGTGATAAACATTTATATTTTTTCTTTGGATGTTGCAAAAACAATTTTGTTAGTGACAACAAGCATATTTATTTTGGCCTTTCAAATGGATTTATCCATCTTTTAACATCGAATGATGAGGTATATCATATATAGTTTCTAGTAAAAGATACCATAGATTTGCTTTTTATATATTGATATAAACTATTTCTAATTAATACTTTTGATTCATCATTGACCATATATTTGTATTTTATTGCCAGATATAATATATAGGTTTGATGTTATGAATTTTTTGTCCATATGTTTCCTTTTCATTTTGACTATTTTTATCCAGTTTACAGGGGATTCTTATCTTCTTTAAGATCTTGTCTCTGCACAAGGTGATGTTTACTCCTCAGATATTGGCTCTTCAGTTCAATCTAGATTAACTTCAAAAAATTCAAGATACCATATTGTAAAGAACGTAGATAGATTCCCTAGTATCTCATACCTTGAACTTTCTCTAACACTGAGAATTCTAGTTGTGTTTTTTGGTGATGGACATGTTCTGTTATATTCAACAAATAATAAGGGTTTGAGGCAAATGGATGGCATCAGAGATAAAATATGGTTAGGTCTATATGATGTTCTATGTGTTTCAGTAGGGACAGAATAATAAATACTTGCCATTGTCTCTATGAAGGGAACTGTAGACCTTTTTGACATAGCAGATGGTGCCTCTCTCTTGCGGACAATTTCATTATATAATTGGTGGTAAGTACACATTATTTTTTTGGAAGGTCCAAAAGTTATATTTTGTTTGATTTCAAAACATGGCCAATTATGTTTACTTATGGTAATTGTAGACAATATCTCTAGTAATTTTAGATTACTATTATCTCTCTCATCATGTCATCCTGATGTTTTTCTTAAAATAAGTGTAGAGTGGTTCATTGATCTCTATTTGTTTATTGTAGTTCCTAGATTCTATTATCAACTAGTTTCTGTTAGTGTTGATGTTTAAGGATACACTGAAATTAGACTAAATTTTACAATCATAAATCATGTGGCTCCAATATTTTTTCTAATAGTTTAAAAGTCTGAATAATATCTCTAAACAAGAGCTAGACCAATACCTATCAATGAATCTCTCAATGCAAGATCCTCCTTATTATTGATGGATATGCATTTTCATCCATGTATTTTATGATCTTCATCTACCCATACTTTTGATCTACTCCATCTTCAAATAGGAAGTCCCCAACAAGTTTCATTTATTATGTGGTAGAGGGAGATATTATGAAAATGCCCGTTCAAGCATCTTTCTTCTTTTAATAGGTTGTTCAAACATGTGTTCCTACCCACTACTTCCTTAGCCATCCATTGTATGACAAATTTGGAATCACCATAAAAATGAAGATTGTTTACTCCATTCACCTTTGTTGGCCTCATGAGTATTTCCTATGCCCTGATCTCTACCTTATTGTTTGTGCCAACCCTTGTACCACAAGCAATGTTAAGTCAACATTGTTATGATATAAATATGACTCATCCTACCCCACAATAATATAGGTTTTGAGTTGAGGATTTATTAAAGAAGTCCCAAGCCATTGTTTTTTCCACTTCAAGTGGAAATATCTCTCCTGATCACTTCTCCTTTGTATCCCTGGGTAAGGAAGTACATGCCACATTGATCCTATGAGATACCTTCCTTCGAGATAGAGATGAAACCAAAAATAAATAGCCATTATTAGCAATCCATAATGCTTAAGTGATGAATTTTGGGAAGAAGTGACACTCAAAAAATAAAGGATCATCCATCCAACTATCAAAGGGTTCCAACAATGAGATTCCCTACCATTCCTCTCTTCCTCTAATTAAAATTTTGGTCATGTACCATACTTTCCAACTATAGTTCCATGTAGAAAACAAATGGTGGAATATCTCCCCAACTTTTCTATGTAGCATACACATTCCATGTCCCTCTCATCCTTACTTATGTATATTCTCTCAAGTGAATATTTTTTTAAGAGTGTGAGCTAGAATTGTTTTACATTTATGGGCCATAGTTAGCTTCCAAAATATTCTCCACCACCATTCCAGGTCCCCCATCCCTTACTCCTATGAATGCCACCTTGTAACCCAATGTTACAGTATAAAATCCTCCATTCCAATTTGGGACCCAAACAAGTGAATCACGTGGATCTCTAATGTGACAAAAAAAATTCAAATAGCATCTTCCTATATAATCTCCAAACTCCATTCCTGTGTAAGTATCCCATCTTCCCCAAATATACCATGTATAATCATGTACTCTATCCATATCTACCATACTCCCTATGAACATCCCTAGTTTTTTATTATATATTTCTATCCTAGAAAAGGAAAGAAACAATATAAATAAGTCCTTCACTCCCACTCAAAGATTCAATCCTAGATTGACCTAGATGCCATTCCCTACCAACCATAAAAGACTGTTTCCTTCCATTAGAAAAGAATTAACAATGGTCCTCTATATTATTCACCCTCCTAAAGAACTTTTCCCTTAAGTATGGATCCATCGTTTAAATCAAGTGAATGGACTTAATTACCTATCATTGTCCTTTTCCACTACACTTCAAAATCCATTAAAATCCATAATTTCTTTTCTTCAAGGGCTCTCTCAAAGACATGAATATCTTTGAGTCCCTGTCTACCATGACTTAGGTTGTGTTAATATAGTCCACCTTACTAAAGGAATTTTTGTATTTTCTTTCTATCCAACCCATAAGTATTATAAACATGCCAATGTTGATGTTTAAGGATACATTGAAATGAGACTGAACATCATGTGTGTTAGAATGGAGACAGAGGTATTGATTTCCAACAATTTATAATGGTTAAGTACATGCCCATATTGAAATATACACTCACACATGTTTGATACAAAGTATCAGTTTTCATGAGATCTTATCACACATGGGTCTGCATTTCAAGATGTGCATAGATTTTTTTCTTTTAAAATTACATACAATCGTTGCATTTTCGATGGAAAAATTAATATATCCGACGAGGTTTCCATACAACCAACGACAAAGACGTTGGATATTTTCCAGTTCTGTGTTGACATTTTCGTCGCATTTTAGACTACTAGACATCTGTCAATCGACGCCATTGGTGGAAACTGATGTCGGTTAACCGACAACATGGTGGGATTATATTGTTGGTTAATCGACTAGTATTATGTCACATTTCTGACGACGGTCCTAGAGATGTAATTTGATTAATCGACAAAACTTATGTTAGTTAACCAACAACATGGTTGGATTATATTGTCGGTTAATCAACCATCGACAATGGTCCTAGAGATGTAAGTTGGTTAATTGATGAGATATGATTCAGAGATTCGACGGATTGTGGTCGTATTTACGACGTATTGTTTGGTTCATCGGATATCCAACTCAAGACAACCAACGTTTAAAAATATTTAACCTTGTTGGATGTTAGACAAGAGTCTTGTTGAAATTCAGAAAAATATGTCATTGAATTTCAGGTTCAAATCTTGTTGTGTAAACAATGTATGCATCAAAAGGAAATGACTTCATTACAAAACAATATCAATGCTTTCCATATGGGTTTGAGAGACTTATTAAATATAACTGAGTAGGCTGAGGGGATTTTATAGTCAGTTTCAAATTCATAACTTATTGCTTCCATCCTTAAAACCATTGTCTCACAACCCTAGCTAGATAGTGCCCAAGTTTGAGTGTAAATGCATGGTTGGACCAGGTATGGGGTGGAGTTTCGGTGTGGTGGTTGCATGGATCCTAACTGGAATATTCAAGATATATCATAGGTTCATGGTGGCTAATGGTTAAACTTTAGTGGGTGAATGTAAGAGGTGGGTAAAGCCTTTAGGTTTTATGTCTCAAAACTCAAATCCATGGAGGCCACCTTTAAATCAATGCATAAAGCCTCTATTTCTTCCCTAATTCAATATGAAGGGAAACCCACCAAGGAATAATTTGAGAATCATGCCCTTCATTATAACCACGTAACCAAAAAAAGAGGGAAGGTACACCTACCTCAGTGGTCCGGATTCTAGCTGGCAGTACGTGGGTGAAATTCATCCTTTGCTTATCATCAAAGGGGGAAAGGCTTCTATTTATTGCGGCGAGAGGCGCTCTACAGCCCAGTATGGGGGAGATCTTGTAACGTTACATAACGTTATTTTTATTAACCAGCATAGATCCAAATCCTAGGCTCTATCAAGCGTCGAGAGGGATCAAATCTCTTCTTAGGTATCCATTGATTTGATTCAAACCAAAAGACACATCTTTTTATTTAAGGTCCACATATAATATTTTTATTATTAATACTTAATATTATTTATGGTCGACATATATTATTTTTTATTTTATTAGGAACGAACATTACAACATTTCCCCATACATGGTTTTAAAACCACATGCAAGGCCCTCCTACAACCATGGGTTGTTTAGGAGGCCTTGCACATGGTCTTAAAACCATTTGCAAGGCCCTCCTAAACCATGTAAAATAAAACCATGAGTTGTTTAGGAGGCCTTGCACATGGTTTTAAAACCATGTGCACATAGGTTTAAAACCATGCACATGGTTTTAAAACCATGTGGAAGGCCAACATTTTTTTTGAGGATAATTCAAATTTTTATTTTTTATTATTTTTTTAGGTAGGAACATTACAACATATCCCCCATATTGTGTTTTTTTTGTGACCCACATTTTTTTTACGGATAATTAAATTTTTACTTTTTTATTGCTTTGTTAGGTAGGAAGATTACAACATCTCCCCCATATTAGGTTGTTTTTTTTGGCCGACATTTATTTTGGCCTATAATTAAAAAAAATATTTTTTATTAATAAAAATAACGTTATGTAATGTTACAAGATCTCCCACATAAGGAGCGGCTATTTGGCGGCCAAGGGAGTGGAGCTCCGCTCCCTCCTCCCTCTTCCCCGCTTCAGTCCAATGCCAGTTTAGTCTTTTGAAATCTATCATACAACACCACTTAACAAGGAATGTTGTTGTAGGGTTTTGTCTAATTCCTTTGTGATGTTGTTTTTGTAACCACTCATTCTCTTAACTAGACCAACAAGAATAGGATGTCCTTCACGGGTGGCTCCACTCTTAAGAAAATCAATTTTTTGAATGGCACACATGTTATCTTTATGCACAAACTATAATGGATGATATATTTGCTCTCACCCAGATGTCTATGAGAGAGAGACCACTAGGCTTTGATACCACTGTTGGGCAGATAGGAAATTAGCAAAGCACAAAGCCAACACAAATCCAAATAGCACATCGGACACAATAGCTCACGTTCTCTCCTTGTATTCTCACTTCCTTACTTTATCTATATGGACTGCGCAGTATTCACGCTGGAGCTTTGAGTCACACGTACAGGTTAGCATTCGGCTTTGCGGCAATCTAGTCTCGACAATGATTTTGAAATTTGTTGGTGGTTCCAACTATGACCAACTAATCCATGTGCTACCAAATTCATGCTATATATGACGGGATAGCGTACTAGATGTGGAAGTATATTGTCTTGAGCTAGTGGGTCCCGGACTCCAGTTCGTTGTTAGCGTGTGGCCAGCCTTCAAAGCAGTGATCAAATTTGAAGGGAAGGTCTTAATTTCAATTGGAAGGGGATTTATTCTTGAGCCCTTCATAATATATAAAATTAAATTGTACTTCAATTGACAAATATAAATTAATTAAACCCTTTCACTAAAAATAAATGCAAAAAAATAAATATTGTTTTTTCAAGTTTTTACAATTTTTAATAATATAGCACTTCTTAATATTTACATGAAAAAATGATATATTTTCAATAAAAATTATTTTGAACACATTAAGTTGTCATATGTGTATCATTAACTTGCAATCCAAGTTTGAGAGATGTAAGAATGATACAGATTGGGTACCTAAGAAAAATAATACACAACTTCGAAAACAAAAACAAAAAAAATTCTACATACCAAGGAAGTTAGCAAAGCTAGCATAATCTAGGTAAAGGCATCAAATGTTTTTGTTCAACACTTGTCGTGAAAGCATACATGTATGGGATGGAGGGGCAATGGAATCAATCCCAAGTCAATTGAATCCTTGCAACTTAGTGCCAGTTTGAGCCTCAACAATCCACCTTTTAAATTGAACCAAAATATCAAAAGAAGTTTATTAATGGCTAGATTTGAGAAAGTTCTAGGTGTGAGTAATTAAGGGCTCGGTGCTCTAAAATTTGTTGTGTTTTGTACTAGTCCACGATTCAATGAATCGACAGTCACAGGTAGGAATTTAAGTTATTTAATGAAAACAATTAATGTGTATTCCTCTATGTTGAAATTGTTTTCCATGCTGATGCATGCCACTACCCTCTTTAGTGTCTTACCAAAAGGCATGATAATGAGGAAGAAGACCTAAACTTATGGACATCACCTTCAAAGAATGTCTTGCAATCAAATTGGTAAGGAGTGATAAGAAGATCACAACAATCCAACGTGTCAAATCTTAGTTGATAGTGTTAATTAAAGACTTATATGGTAAATTTAATATAAGGCTTACTTATAGTTGTCTCTTACTCTTTGCGTCTTGACACATTTAATATTTTATGGTTGTCTCTGTGCCTTGACCCAATTCGTATTATAAGGTGAGGACGTGCATGCATAATAATCATTAGTTATGACTATGAGACGAGGATTTAAATGGAAGAGGATGTAAAGACAAGTAATTTTTATATGTATTTTGGTGGCGTTGAGGACAAATTTCATGAGAAACCGCAAAAGTTTGGAAGGACGGAGGGAGATTATATCATGATCATGCCACCCATCAAATTGAAGACTATTCTTGAGCCAGCAATTGTTTTTTAAATTTTATTAATAACCATTGTTTCTCCATATCATTTGCCCAATGACACCTCACTATAGCAATGCATAAATCGATCTCTCACAACGTGTGATCCTTGCTACATTCCATTACTTGTATTTGCATGACATTGAGTGTTGTTTGTAGTTGTTGTGAGTCCATGATATTCGTACAAGAAATGAAGTGTTGTAGAGGATGACTCATCAAACCGACCTTTTGAATTTCATTTTGACGAAAAAAGAGTGGACATTGGTAGCGAGGTTCACATAGGTATTAGGCACAAAGTTTTGAGCTCGTTTCGGGCCTATTATTAGTCTCGTAGTTGTTGTTTTTTGTTATAGTCGTAGTTGTTGACACATTGTCACACTTTAGATTGTAGCCCCAAGAGATTTGGGAGTCAGAGTCACATAGCGATGGCTAGTGCCTCGTAGTCATCAATGATTACTAGTCATCTTGCACAGCTAAGCAGTAAGTGCATGAGGTGAGTGAGTGAGTGATTATAATTTATCATATTTCCAATATTTTGAATGATGAGTTGAAATTTATATCATAGGGAGGGGTAATTTCAAATGTTTCCCTTCTTTTGAAATGTTGATATAAATTATGCCCTTCTTACTTGGAAGAGTAAAATTCACATTTTATTTTATTTTTTGAAGGGAAATTTTAACTTTACACTTATGGGAAGGACTAGAACCCTTTGGAAGGGCTAGGAAGGGTTCAATTTTGAACGCTTCCTGTGATGCATTTTCTCATGAAGACCCTACTTTAGTACATGTACATGTTGTGAATAGTGAGGACCCTACTTCCCTTAGATGCTCCCTTTAGCGAATAACACTGGAGCATCTAAGGGAAGCTGCAAATAGTGAGGACCCTACTTCAGTACATGTGCATCTAAATATGGTCAAGCTTACCCCTGCCTAACTAAGACGGAATGCAAATAACGCCCAACATCATAAATAGCCATGGCTTCGGTGGCCTTTGCGGAAGAGTTGAAAATTTCAAGATTTCCCTCCTCGAGAGTGTTTATTAACTTTATGATGTACTCATTTGCAATATTCCACATTTTCTTGAGATTTAATTTTTTTCATGTTGCGATTGCTACTCATTTTCGTCAAAGGTAGAGATGTGAAACTAGTTGTGTTTTCGATCTCCCAACAAAATAGTAAAAGCTATATAAAAACCAATATGGAGATTGCTACAATGCTTACCAAAAGTATTTCAATTAATATGGATATTGCTTCAATGCTTCTGGATTTTCACTCTGTTCAAGTTTCTTAAATCAACCTTTTTGGTGGACACTCCATTTATCTTTATGAATCATAAAATACGCTATTCATGGTAGGAAAAGTTTCTAGCTGAGTATATATAATTGTTGGTGAAATAATCTTATGGAAGAAGGAAAAAATTAAGAATAATGGTGTACATGGTTCAAAGAATGAAGGAAGAAATTATAGAATAAATAAAATATAAAATAGATAAATAAGAATCTCGGAGATGTTAATTTTTTTTAATGTAATGTAATGGGGTCAGGGGGTTAGGGGTTTTTTATTTTATATTTTATTATATACAGTCGTTCATTTGCAGAAAATATAGACTTTGATGGGGTGACAAAATCCATGGATGAGTTTGAATAATTTCACATGAAACATTTTAGATGTTTTTTATTAATATGATGTTTGTAATTGAAAGTGTAAATGAGTTTTTCATAATTTATATGAATAATTTGTTCTTCTAGGGTATAATATATGATTTCATTATGAATCACAACATAATTTGTTTGATTTTAAATGGTTAGAGTGGTGAAATTATTTATGAAATATTTGTTTTTGTTTAATATGCAAGTTTCAAAAAAGTTGTAATTTATCTCTTGAATAAAAAAATCGTTTTCCAATTTAGGGGCTGTTTTCAAAGTTTTTGAAAACAATAGTATGGCATGTTTAGGCCATGGCTCTATTTTTTACTGCCCCCCCCCACCCCCCAAAAAAAGTGTATACTGGTATCAACACTTTTCTATTTGGGGGGTATTTTTGGTGTTTTTAATGCAAAAATTATCGTTTTTATGGCTCGAGTTCTCATTCTTAATATAAAGTTCTCGTTTCATAGTATAAGTGGTTACAATGGACATTTCGATGCAACATCTAACGAGGGACCCACCATCAATCATATAAACCATTGTACATATTAGTTTATAGCTCATAAATCCACTTAGATCCCTCAATGTCATTAGAAAACATATACATTCTTAGTTTGGTCTTTTATTTTCAAATAAATTTGTGAATACTTTCTCCATTTAATATCCTCACACCTAAATATTTAATGTTATGCATTTTGTATCTTGCACTCTTTTTATTTTGTTTTTATCTTTCTGGAAAAGTTATGCATTATACAAATAAACTTACCATGGTGTTTCCTTTGTTGTGAGGTCATTACAAATTATAAACATCTTTGAAATAAAAGTTTACATAATAAATTAGCAATGGTGGAACCAAGAACAATACATACAATTTGCTTTCGAAAACTAGTGGATAGCCTCCTACATAGAAGACAATTCGAAATCCATGTTATCCACCCTAAAAGGGGTAATATTTCTAGGCCATAGTTGAAAGAAGAACTTGTGAGGAAAGTTAATGTTTCAGATACACAAACAATATTTATATCTAGTTTCAATACAAAAGCTTCATTCTTCAAAGGCTTTGGCATAATATATGACAATGTAGAGAATGCATTGAAATGCAAACCAAAACATCAATTATCTATAAAAATGAGCTTAAAGCTCATGTTGACAAGACTACCCATAAGAGTAAAAATACAGCAAAACAAAATTGTGACATTAAAACTATGAAAGATGATAAATTTTTTCAACGTATTTCATTGTTATAAATTTTTCCACATTTTGAACTTAACCATATCTTATTAATTTTCTATAATTGTACATATCTTTAAATTTCTACTTATGATCAAACATATAGCTTTTATACATATCTTGTGAAAAATTGAATATTAATATCTTTTTTTTTCAATGTTTTGTACTAAAATATATATCTTTTATGTATACCATTTTACCTATTAAAAATTTTATGTTTTCAAAAAAATGTTTTTCAATGTTTTGTAACCAAATATATATCTTTTATGTATATTATTTGAAAATTTGAATATTAAATATTTTAAAATAAAATATTTTAATGTTTTTATACATATAAATATTTTATGTATAACATTTAACCAATTAAATATTTAATATTAAAAAAAAGTTTTTCAATCTATATTCACCTTATTAGTTGCAGTTAAAACAATATTGTTTAAATGTTTAATCAACTTCTCCACTCTGTAATTCAATTTCCTATTAATCCAAATACTTGTTTTTTACATTGGAATGCACATTTTAATATCCAGTCATTCAACTTTTCATTCAAGTCCATATTTTAATATACATTAAATAAATGTCCAATGCCACACATATTTAACTTAAATATAATATAAATATTAGATTTTTAAAATCTATATATAATATAGTTGAATCTTATACTTTTGAAATGTTCTATCTATATTAATGGAATATCTCATTGATTTGTTCTTTGTTGATTGAATATCCTTTGTTAAGCTATGGTATAGATCTCTCTCCATGCCCATTTTTACCTTGAAATCAAATACGTTAATATGGGCAAAGGAGGCAGGGTTGTCATTGATGTGGTAGTAGTAGAGGGGATCTTTCATTATGCAAAAACCATCCATTCAAAAGGGTTGTCTCGTTATTTGGTCGAATCTAGATTATTATTTGCATGTTCTAGTCATTGAAGGGTGCCAAAGGATTGGGGGCTTAGCATGAGAACCTTGAGTAAGCCTTAAGTCAAGCATAAAGAAGGATTAAAACTAGTCTCTCAAATATGAACAACATTAAGGAATGCACTTAGAATTGACATAGATAACAACCATCTCTTGCCAATATTTGTATGGATCTAATTTATATCTTGCCTATCAACTCAAGAGTGTTGAGTGTTACGTCTAAAGTCACAATATGTTTTTCATGCTTTGAAGTATGCATTAAAGAACATTATGATACTTACTCAAACCAAATTATTTTCAATGTTATTTGTATAGGGATTTGAAGAATAAATAAGTGGGAGAGGATTAATGAGTTGGAGGCTCAAGACCCAAAAGATATGATGGAGTTTTCAGTTGAGGATTTGACCTAGATAGAAGTTTATGGGGACCAAGACGTAATATTTCCATATTGTTGACTTGAGGATTTTACAAGTGGTAAGAAATTCAGTGAAGTTGCACCTACTCAATTCGTTGTTCACACTTGATGTAGTACAAAAGTGGAGGATATCAAAGAGACTAATTTCAGGACATATCTAGATTATGCTATGTGAGTCTTTAAAATATGATACAGGTATTTTCACCAATGATCCAAGCATACCAACTAGTGGATGTTTCTTAACAAGAAGATGCGAGTTTATAGAACAATGAAAAGTTGAAGCGATACATTGTTGTTATTTTTCACTTCCCTCGTGCTATACAAGATCATTGAGAAGTCATATGCTACTCACATATATTGCTCTATGTTACATACTTTTTTTTATGTAAGACAATCATAACAAACACTTTATATCGTTTTGGAAAATGTGATTATTGTGGGACTCAATCATAAGTTGGATCATGTTGTGCATAAATGTTTTTATATATTCAAATACGTTAATTTATTGTTCAAAATAATGGTCACTTTGAGATAATATTTCAAGGAAAGTGCTTTCGTATATCATGTACATGTGCATATACCGAAACACACATATACATTCTTCTATATATGCGTGCACATATACAAAAGTGGGTATATGAAAAATGCTTCCATATATGCGCGACATGCATATACAAAAATAAATTTTGTATATGATGCCACACACATACATAAGGATATTTTGTATATGGGCACACATTCCATACATGCGCCAAGAAAGAGGCATTTACAGAAGCGATTTCCGTATATGGAGAATATTTGGTATATGCACTTCTGAATATGCACCCACATATACAAGAAGCGCTTATATATATGCATTTTTTTACATGCACACACATATACAAAAGATATTTCTGTATACGCATGACACACAGATACAAAGGTTCCTTCCGCATATGCACGGAGTACATATACATAAAGCTCTTTTCATATATGTGCATCGTGCATATACATAATGATCTTCCGTATATGCGCATGCATATACAAAAGTGCGTGCGTATATGCACATACATATACAAAAGTGCTTACGTATATGCGCATGCATACATGGAAGTGTGTATATGTGCATGCATATACATGAGTGCTTATATGCACACACATATATGGAAATATCTTCCGTATATGCGACACACATACAAGAAAGATCCTTCCATATACTCGGCACACATATATGAAGTATCTTCATATATACATGCCGCATATAAGGAAGAGCCTCCCGTATATGATCTTTCTGTATATACACGTGCATATATGGAAGATTACTTTGTACATATGCTCACATATACAAAATATTCTCCTATTACTAAAGCTTTCCATTGACTAGATACATTTCTTATGGATTTTCTTTATTTTCTCATCCAATCAATAAATGAACCTAAAACATTGTATTTTTGTTCTAAAACACATATCCATAAACCCTCATTTGTACTTTTAAAAAATTCTTTGTTTCTAGAAAGAAAGGAAAAAAACTTACATATTTTTTAGATCCCAACCTCGATATTCCTTTGGCATTGTATTGTTTTCCATTTAACTAATGATGTGCATTCATTATTTCATTTTATATACCAAATAAATTTATAAGCCTCTTCTTGATGCCTTAAAGTGCCAAGACTAGAATAGAATCTAGCATGGATTTAACTAGAATCAATGGAACACCCATTGATACTAATTATTATTGTAATGATTTATTTAAGCTTATATTATATCTATTAACCAACCCCAATCCTTTTTTCCATACTTATTGGATTTTAACAAAAAGCCTAGGTATTTGAATCCTTAGAAATTTATCTCTTTGAATGGAAATCCCAACAATAATCTCTCAACAAACTCTGTCTTCAAACCATTGAAACAAATAGTTTATATTTTCATATTAATCTCCATTCTTGTGGCTTTCCCATCCCAACAATAATCTCTCAACAACCTTTGTCTTCAAACCATTGAAACAAATAGTGTATCTTTTCATATTAATCTCCACTCTTGTGGGTTTTCCATACTAATAGTTTATATTTTCATATTAATCTTCATCATTTATTATTCTAAACCCTTATTTATAAAGAATAAAGCATTGTCAAGAAAAAAAAAGGCGGGTAAGGTTGGAAGAATGATATATATTCACCCTTGAAATAATACCATATCTCTTTGCCTCCCCAATGGATCGGTTGAGGCCATTTGGTACTAAAAATAATAACAATGGAAATAAAATACAACCTTGGTGAAGGCCTTATGAAGGTTGCAATATTTTTTCCATTAAGCCACCAATACAAATAGAAAACTATATTGTAGAGACATGCCCCATTAACCACCTCACTATAAGTAAATTGAAGCCTATTAGAAGAAGAAAAATGATTAAGTAAAACCAACTAGTCTAGTTTAGTGTTAAGTAGGGATAATTTCCACTTTGCTTGAATGAATACCCTCCTATGTAGCCCCAATTTCTTAAAAAAATGCCTATTTTCCCAAAACCAAAAATTTTCTTGTGATATTTACATCTAAGAAAATCCTTTTGCAAATGACAACCAATACCTTTAAGATAATTTTATATTTTGTGAAAGATTCACCAAGACTTTACAAGGTTTTATAATTTTGTGAAGGATTTGCCAACATTTTACAATATTTTAAAATTCTATGAAACATTCTCCCAGATTTTATAAGATTATAGAAATTTGTGAAAAAAATCGCCAAAATATTATATATGCATGTTTTATGATTAATAAAATAGCCTTCAAAATTTTCTTTGTATCACATGGATTCGCCCATTTATTATTATACATATAAATTTGGGGGGAGGGGGGCTGGGGGTCTTAAAATTTTCCATGCATGGAAGGCCCCTCCATATATGCACGTGCATATACAAAATCACTTTCGTATATGCACTCGCATATACGAAATATCTTTCCATATATGCATGTGCATATCCATAAGGATCTTCCGTATCTGTACGCCACACATCTAAAGAATATCCTTCGATATATGTGTGGTGCACATATATGGAAGAGCCTTCTATATATGCACACACACATATAAGGAAGCACTTTCTGTATGTGCACATGCATATATGGAAGTGGTTCTGTATATGCATGTGCACAAACGAAAGAGCTTCCGTATATGCATGAGCATATACAGAAAACACTTATGTATATGCGAAGGATCTTCCATATATATCCATGCATATATGGAAGGATATTCCGTAGATGCACGTGCACTTATTGTACATGAACCTTGAAGCACGCATATACTAAAGGATCTTCCGTATTTGTGAGTGCATACATAAGCGCATATACGGAAAATGATTTCGTATATGCACACTTCACATCGCATGTATGGTTTGCATGTACATATACAAATGATCCTTCTATATATACGGAAGCACTTCCGTATATGTGTGCGCATATCCGTAAATATCTTCGTATATGTGTGGTGCACATATACTGAAGAGCTATATATATATGCACGATGCGCATATACAGGAGGTTCTTTCATATATTCCTAGCATGCATATATAGAAGATACTTATAGATATGTGTGACGTGCATATATTGAATCACTTTCTGTATACGCGCACACATATATGAAAGCGGTTATGTAGATGCACATGCATATATGGAAGCGGTTCTGTATATGCACGCCCACATACAGAAGTGCTCCATATACGAAAAACACTTTCGTATGTGCATGTTCATATACGAAAAACACTTCCATATATGCATGCACATATACATAAATCACTTATGTATATGTGAAGGATCTTCCATATATACGTGCACATATACGAAAGGATCTTTTGCATATGCGCACATGCATACCATACATGTGCCTTGAAGCACACATATACTAAAGGATATTTTGTATATGTGTGCACCTACATAAGCACATATACATAAATCACTTCCTTATATGCACACTTCAAGTCATATCTATAGTATGCACATGCATATACAAAAGATATTTCTATATATGCGCGTGCATATACAAAATATACTTTTGTATACATGCGTGCATATACGGAAGAGCCTTTCATATATGCACACTTTTATATGGAAGATCCTTCCATACATGCATGCACATATATGGAAGCACTTCTGTATATGCACGCACACAACGAAAGCACTTTGGTATATGTGTGTGCATATACATAAGATCCTTCTATATATGTGCGCACATATATAAAAATATTCGTATATGTGCATATACATAAGATCCTTCCATTTATGTGTGCACATATACAAAAATATTCGTATATGTGCATATACAGAATATCCTTTTGTATATGTACGTGCATATACGAAAGCACTTCGATATATGTGCACGCATATCCAAAATCACTTCCACAAATGTGCGTGCATATACATAAGATCATTCCATTTATGTGCGTACATATACAAAAGGATTCATATACACACACATATATGGAAGATGCTTTCGTATATGCACGTGCATATACGAAAGTATCTTTCGTATATGTGCGCCACACATATACGAAAGGCTCTTTTGTATATGTGTGCACATATACAAAATATCCTTATGTATATGTGTGTGCATACGAAAGGACCTATATACCGAAGTCCTTCCATATATGTGCGTGCATGTACGGAAGGTCCTTCTATATATATGTGCACAAATACAAAGGGTCTTTCGTATATGTGCGCTCATATATGTAAGGACTTTGGTATATGCATGCCACACATATATAGAAGGATCTCCTATATATGCGCGCCACACATATATGTAAGGATATTCTATATATATGCACACATACCATAGATGCGACGTAAAGTGCACATATACAGAAGCACTTTCTATATATGCGCTTCCATATGCTCGAGCATATACAAAATATTCTTCTGTATATTTTCACTTCAAGGCGCATGTATGATATGCACATGCACATATATGGAAGAGAATAACATAAACCACTTCCATATACACACACTTCACGTTGCATGTATGGTATGTTCATGCATATACCAAAGATCCTTCGATATATGCATGGTGTGCATATACGAAAGATCCTTCTGTATATGCGCACGCATATACGAAATTACCTTTTGTATATGCACACACATATACACAAGAATTTATGTATATGTGCACACATATATGGAAGGTCCTTTCATATATGCATGCGCATATACAGAATAACCTTCTGTATATGCGTGTGCATATACAAAAGGTCCTTCCATATATGCATGCGCATATATGGAAAAGCCTTTCGTATATGTGTAGGCATATATGGAAGAGCCTTCCGTTTATGTGCGGAGTGAATATACAGAATATCCTTCCATATATGCACACACACATATACCAAAATCTATTCCATATACGTGGACACATATATGGAAGATCCTTCTGTATATGTGCACCGCACATATACAGAAGGATCTTCCGTTTATGCACATGCATACCATACATGTCATGTGAAGCGTGTATATACAAAAGCGTTTTTTGTATGTCCACTTCTGTATGCGTGTGGATATACATAAGATCCATCCATATATGCACATGCACATATGAAAGTGCTTCTGTATATGCACGCACACATACGAGAGCCCTTTCATATATGTGCGCGCATATACAGAAGCTCTTCTGTATGTGTGCACACATATATGGAAGTGTTTTTGTATGTGCACATACATATATAGAAAGTGCTTCTATGTATGAGAGCGAATATACGGAAGCGTCAAAATCACATATGTATATGTGCGTGTGTATATGAAAGTGTTGAGGCCTGGAAAATTGCAGGCAACAACAGCAAGGGATTCTCCCTAGTCAACGTTCCCAACTAGCCCATGACTGTTCGGTATGGGGAATCTATCCGGTTTTCAGTCCAGCTACCGTAGGTCAAATAACAAAAATAAAGGGTTTTACCGATTGCGGCCCGGTCCACCATGTATAATTTTGTGTTTTTAACTTTAAGTATGATATTCAAGTGCTTATCTAACATGCAGATTGATAAAAAATATGAGGAGCGGTCACAATGTGATGCGCAGGTTCTTACCTCTCATCTTAAACTCTCTCGCATCTAAATCACACACAACAGAAAACAAACTAACTAAGTTGTCCCTAGGGAGCAAGATGATCAATTAATGAGTAATGTATTATTGCTCACATGTTAAGATAAATCACGGATAGCTGTTCTTAGAATCAAAACACATAAACATGAATAGAGATATGCACAACAAGATAGCTCGTAGTTTGTTAAAACATTCATTACTCATAGTGGAAATTATCATAAAATAAACCAGAGAACATTCATACAAGAACATAGGTTCATAAAGTTAGAACGATCTCACTGTTAATGAAACACAGCTGAAAACAAAATAGCTCCCCTTCAACATTGTTCATTTCACCACATTTGAACATTCCACACAACACTTTCTCCAACAGGCAAAATTGTAATTATATTATTGCAAAACGAAATAGTTCCTCTTACAACAAGTTTTTCACAAGTCTCACTGGGAAAAAGCCCCTTCTCTATCTAATTCTCCTATGCTTATACCAAAAGGAAAAAACTTTTGGGCTGCCCACAAATGACCCGTGGGCTTCCCCAACGCTTCCTCTCCCACAATTTTCTCATATTTAGTGCTTATCCAATTTACAATATATTACATTTAAACAAACTAATAAAGCACTTAAGTGGAGGGCCCCGCTTGATTGTTCAGGAACTTCTTCCATGCTAAGGCTTCTGATGCAATGTTCTCGAACTCAGAAGGTTCGAGAAAATGAATATTGATTTCAAATTTGGCAGCCTAATTTTTTATCACTTCGATTCTGGCTGAGCTCAAGCGTAGTTGGTCTTCCAGCAATTGTACACTGACCGCTGAATGAGCTACTTCATCTCTCAAGATCTGCTCGTCCAGAACCTTGATCTGTTGAATTCTCTGTTCATCTTTTTTATATCTGTTTTGTTACATCTCTATGAATAGGTCATGATATGGAAATGCGTCCATTCTCTGCTCAGTAGCCACCTGGAATTGGTTGTAAGTGATCAAAAGTCTCCTACAAAACTCAGTGCAAGCTCCCTTCGTTTTCTTCATGACCTTCTTAAATTCTTCAGCTATGTTTATGGCAAAATCTAACAAGTCATAGCCTTCTTTTAAGCCTTGTTGATCCTTTGCTGGTAAGTCTGCAAGGATCTACTCATTGGCCTCCAATCTCGCTATTTTTCCCGTCAAGACTTCTAAAATGTCCTGAGATCTGTCTACGAAATATGAAGAAGTATCCAAAATTTCTTCTAGTTTATTATCTACTTGAAAAACCTTGCACCTCTCTTCTTCTATGGATACCCGCAGCCTATGCATTTTTCTTCTTTGTGCTAAAACATGTTCTTTGAAAGGCTGAATGCTCATTTGCTATTCCCTGGATTCTTCCAAAGATGCTACTAATGAAGCTATTTGTTCTTTAAACTCTATTTCTTGCACCTGAGATTGTTTCTCTGACTCCTCCAAAGTATCCTTTTGTAATTCCAGCTCCCCAATCTTACTTTGCAATTGGTCTCTTTCTGCATGAAGACTTTCACATGCTGTTTTCAGCCCATCCTTTTCTATCATTAGCTCCTGATATTCCTGCTGCACTTTTGCTAAGCTTTCCTGGGCAACCTCCAAAGACATATTGTCTACGTGGAGGGACTGAAACTCTGCCTTTGAAGACTTTACTTCCTTTTGCATGTCTTCAAACTTCCTTTTCAATTTGTTGCTTTCCTCTCTCTCCCTTCGCAGTGTATCTTTTAGTTGGGCAGCAGTTTTCCTTGTTTGCTTAAGGTCAATCAGTATTCAATCCACATTATCTTCAGAGGCATGGATCAATGCTGCTCCAGCTCAGATAGTGAATCTCGGGTCCTTGTTCGTTCCATGTACCAAGGTTTTATCATTTATCATCTACCCTGACTGCCCCCCAGTTTCAACTTTCCTCTCGATCCTCTTCACAATTCTTTTCTTTTCCTTGACATAAAGAAATGGTATTGAAGTCTGGAACTTCTTCCCCTTTCTTTTGTTTGAAAGGGATCAGTCTTAGGCCAGAAACAACAACCTGTCCTAAGGTGTTGCTAGCAATTGCATCAGGGTCTTTAGAATCAGGATTATCCAGATCCTGATCTTGAGTGTCTGTAGGGTCGAAAGTCTATTGCTCTATCATGGACCCCATCAGTTTCAGTCTTTCATCTTCCTGTTTCCTGAGTTCCTCATCTTCTTTCTTTTTCCTTTCCTCTTCTTCCCTCCTGGAAACTTCCTCTGCACTCTTAGCTGCTTCTTGTTCAGCGTTCTTCTTTTGTTCTTCCTCACTTCTAAGCCAACTTTCGGCCTCCTCTGCTAGTCTCCTAGCTTCCTCTTCTCTTTTCCTAGCCTCCTCTTCATCTGCTTTCTTCTGTTCAGCTTGGCCTTTTCCACCTTTAGTAGTGATCTTATTTTTGAATCTTCTTTTTAATGCAGTCATGTTTTCTGCATTTCAGAAAATTCATTCATCCTTATCCGAATGGCTTGTATATTCAAAATGCTCATTGGCTTCCTTGCAGTGTTCTGCGACTTTATTACGAGAATCATTCCTATGGAAGTTTATTTCCCCAAAATGAAATTTCTCCAGTTCCTCTACAAATTCATCAGCCTTTTTAACTCTTGAAAACTTATAACTTCTCAATCTGAACGGTACGGGAGGATAAGTCGCCTTCTTGTGCTCAAACAAAAAACTCCCTATGCCATCCAAGAAAATCTGCCTGACTGCCTCCTTGTGTACCACATAATCAGTGGCATATTTGAGAGGTAGTGAAGGTGCTCTGGAGCAGCCATACATTCTAATATACATTCCGTCCTTAGTTAGGTAGTAATCAACATACTCCTCAATGACTTGCAACGCCTCTTCAGACATGCAATTGCATTCTTTCAAGAAAATCATTGTACACAATGGCATAATAAAGTGCTCACACACTTCTTTGTAATGACTATAGTACTTATGCACTCGTAATGGCTTGTAGGTTGTGTATAGCAGTGTTCTGTCTCTGTCCCAAATACACCTTAGGTTTGGGAATGACTAGGTGCACAGTATGCAATCAATCAATATGGAGCTCATGTAGAACTTAGATTTTTTCTGGGATACCCCATGCAAGGTTGAAGCAATGCAAGCTGAGAGACTGTTTGACACAATGTTTGCCCAGTTGAACACAGTCCCTTGGGTGGCTACACAGAAGATGATAGGAACCCATCCCAACTTAAAACTTTTTCCATGGGATGTCCCAAAGATTCTGTTCAGCATTAAAGCAATGAACCTGTAAGGGGTTCTTAAGGTTGCTGTGTCGTATTCCCCTGATGGTCTAGTTATGAAACTCTTTCCAGGTACTAGCATTCTTTTCAATGTTTCAATTAGGTCAAGATTAGTCTCTTTTAGCTAATCCTCAGTCAGGTAAACCTGGGCTTCTGTTAAGTGGTAGGATAATGATACATAACCAGGGCTATAAGCATCATATCCCTATTTTTTAGTGTTGGCCAAAATCATGGTAGTCACGTCTGCCCTAGGAAGAATCCATCCAATTACTTCTGAGCATGGGAAAATCTCAAGCCTGGTAGCAATCTTCATCAAAGTAGATCTTTCAATATTAGCATATATCATTTCTTCTTCAAACTAGTGTTAGGTACTTCATGGTGTGATATCAGTCTATAAATTCCCCCCCACTTGTATTCAGGTTCCACACCTCTGGTGCATCTGGTGTCTTCATAACTATACTCAATCTTTGTGATAACTTCTACCTCAGGTTCCTCGTCCACTACAGGGGCTTTCTTTTTCTTCCTTTTTGACATCTCGTACTCGAAAAAATTGCCCTGTCATACAACAAAAGTCTTTTAGGTCCTACTGAGCTGTTCAACCAATATTCAAAGAACAAAAACAAAACTACATAAGCATTTACCTTGGCCATGTTAGTCATGACTGAATCTACGTAAAATACAGAACCAGATCTAATTACCAAATACTCTTGCACAAGATAGGTCTGCAAAAAATCTTAGATCTTGCCCACGACTAAAAATTAGCTCGATCAACCAATAACAACATGGATTCGCTAACAATGTAGAATTTATCCCGGCAAAGAGAATAGTCTCATAAAAACTACATCCTCGGCACTATCGATTCCAGAACAAAATGTCCTATCGCCAATCCCATCGAAATGAGGTGCAACCTCAAAAAACCGCAACCCTAGTCCCAAACACGCATGCAACCAAATCACCGGAAAACCAAAACCTTCGGCATTTCGAAAAAAAAACAGGGAAAAATTCCTTCCTACTGCAAAATAAAAGGAAACCTCCCCCCCCCTCGGATGACCATACGTAAACTGGAGAAAATCGGTGCAGATAGCGTAACGCTCGTCTGCACTAGTTTCCCAAACAGTCGGGTAAGGTTTGAAAATTCATAACGGCACCGCAATAATCATCAGGAAAAAAAAACCCCTTCGGATGGCCATACTGCTCAAATGAACTAGATATATGCTAAAAAACCGATAAACCTAGGTGTCCATTAACCACAGAGGGAAAACTTAACCAAGGACGACAACCCTAGTTCAAAACTCAAATGAAGGGGTAGAATTGAATGATTGGCCTACCTAGCAAGGAGCTGTGCAGCTGAAAAGAAGAATCTGAAAGCTTCCACGGCGACGCCACCTGCAAATGAGCTATCGACAGCAAGTACAACACCCAGTTCAAAATGACAATGACAGCGCAGGCACGGGTTCGTAGGTAAAATAATAAAAAAAATCCCCAAAACCCCCAATATATATATATATCTCCTGGTAAAAACATCTGGTGAGAAAACACGACAATCGGGTGGCAGAGTAACTAAGGGATCAATGATCAAGTTCGCTAATGCGTCGCAAAGGTGGAATACGAAACAACTGCGTGTTTTGTAGTGCAAAGCGAAACATCGGCGAGAAAAAAAAAACTCCGCATCGGAGCTCAACTAGACTAAAACCTCGAACCATAAGGTGGTTGGAACACCACAACGACGGAAGCTGTAAAGACAAAGATTTCCGTAGACCAGTCAAAATCAGAGGGGAAATAGAAACGACTTAAGAGAAATATCGGCAAAGCATCAAACATCGGCCAAAGGGAAAACTAAAGTGGAAGATTAGTCCACTCTAGAGCCGCAACGGAGGAGTAAAATAGACTAAGGCCTTGTGAAACAAAACTGACGGGAATAAAAAAAATTGAAACATCCATCATAATGCTCGCAATATGTCATCCAAAATGATGGTACTGCAAAGCACTAGAGTTCTGACGGCTTTCAAACAAGGACGCAGAAAAAATAAAAAGAAAGCGCATCGGTGGAAAGTAGCACTTTGGATCGGATCTTCATTCAACTGCACCTCCGGAATGGTGGATGCATAGTTAATTGTGGTTCCGATTCATAGCTTCAATAAATTCCGACCGTGGGGTAAGAAATCAATGTAAGTCATAAAAAAACAACATCAGCATAAAGATATTATTTTAACAATTATCATAAAAAAAAATCCGAAATTGCAGTAAAATCAAGCAATCCCAAACAAGCTAAGCAAGACAATATTAAAAGGAGGGTCCCGAATTTTTAGAAATTTGGGAAATTGTTGCAGCTACAAGAATTGGCGACTACCTGGTGAACCCCATATTTCTGAATTAACTCTTTCCTCAGTAAAAGACTGTTTTAGCCATTAAGCTAATATGTTGAATTCTTCAAGATGCTTGTATTCCTACAATGGCAAACATATGCACTTAAATCATTGATGACAGTCCAATTTTGGAAATGGGAACACCAAAATCTCAAAGTCAGGATAACTCTTTTGAGGCTTAGTAGATGAGTTTTATTTTACCTATGTCTTTGGGTAGTTTCTAGCTTGGACACCACAGGATTGTAACATATGGTAAACAGAAATATTCATTTGTTCCTCATTCCAATGCCTTTTACACTTTTGTGTCTTTTGAACCTCTTGTTCTTTTGAGTCCTTCTTATGCCTTTCTTCTGAATTTTATTCAGGCTCCTCTATCCATAGTGTCCTTTTGTGTGAGAGATGTATTTAATTTTCAGCTCACGGACGGAGAAGAACTTTTGGCAAATTTGTATTCATATGATTCGATACTTTGCTTTGATATGTATTTCTTTTTTTTTTAGGAGTTTTGACTCTTATCAGCCTTTAGGCTTTCAAATATTAGCATGGGATCATTTATATATAATAAACTATTTACCTTGCTTCCTTTTCGTGGGTCTTTGGCTGTCACCCCCTAGGAAATTTTAGATGTGAAATAGATGGAGCCTCGAAATAGTATTCTAGACCTTTTGATTTTGAGTTATTTTCAGGGTTTAAGCAGGACTTCAATGAGTTCATAGCCATTTAGGAAAACTACTTACTAGAAGAAATTCTGTTAGTTCAAACAAGAATACACAGTCTTATCCCAAATATTTTAGTTAATCGACAACCCTGATGCTTCCCATGCAAGCAAAAGTTTGCCTCTTTTATTCAAAACCAAACCAAAAGTAACTAGAAACAACAGCAGCAAATCAAAGTGAAAACTACATCAAATTATTTATGTACAAGGTTATCAAGAGCAAAAAACCAAGAAAAATAAAATTTGAGAACTAAACCACTACCTGATTAGTTCTCTGCCCACCCTTATAGATCCAACAATTTGTAAGTTAAGGGGCTAGGATCGACTGCAGATGTGAAATACCTAACCATTGTATAATTCTACTATTCTTGAATAAAAAACTACATCTACTAATTCACAATCAATCTCATCAGCCCGTGAACATTGAAGGAGATCGGGCTAGGTGTCTACTATGTTGCTGGTTTCTTCAAGCTCAATTAGATAATTCCCCAAGATAGAATTTACTGATTCATTTTCCTCTTCCAACTTAGTGACAATGTGTTTCATGTAGGGTTCCCTTAAAACTTTGATCTGATTTGGGGCTCCTTTATGAGGCAGCCACAAATGTGACCAATCTGAAGCAAAATACCCATTTAACCTCGTTGATCAGTCTCAGTTTAAAATAAGTCCATAACCATCAGGTATGTCTGTCACCACAATATCAATATATTGACATATCTTTTCATTTGCAGATAAACGAATGAGAACGTTCTCCATTTCCCCGACTACTTTCACATTAGTTCTGTCTAATTGAGTAACTTCCCAAGCAATAGGTTTTGGTTGTCCATTAATCCTTTTGCAAACTGTGACTGGCATAACATTTATTGATGATCTAGAATCTACCAAACAATTATGCACCTTATGATTCAAAATTTCCAAAGCCAAAAGGAAAGGTGGGGTTTTAAACCTAGTTTTCCCTTCCCCAATTGCTTCAACAACTTCCTCCATAGGCTAGTTTTCTGTGGGTAGATCTTCCTCTGGTTCTTTAGTTTTTTTTTATATTTTCCTTGTCATCACCTACGTGGTCTTCCATAGGCTTAACAGGCATGTTTATTTTCTTTGGACCTTGACTGGTAATAGTGACTTTAGGTACCTCACCATTGACATTGTTCTTTGGTTGTTTCCTGACATTCTCTTGCAATTTCTTGATCTTTGAGAGCATTGAATTGTCTTTATTCACCACATCCAGGCCTTTTGCTATCATTTTTATTTCTGGTACCCCCTCAGGTTTCAGAATACTTCTTTCTGTATCAAAAAGCGAGACACAGTCCCATAAAAACATGGTATCATTTTCTTGTTTTTCTGTGTTCTTACTACCCTTTTCCTCTTCATCACTGTCCTCAGTTAATTTAGAATCCAATAGCTGATTCATTACCAATGTCATTGAATTTATCCATTGATGACAATTCTTTTCAGAGTGGGGTTGTTGGTGGAAAGCACAAAAATTATCCATCCCTACTTCCGTTAAATTCATCGATGCCGGATTGTATGGAGGAGGTTTGGATTGGTTGTTATCCTCTCTTTTCTTGTAATACGGCTTATATGATTTCTGAGCTTCCTTTTATTTCTCCAAATCTATTATTCTGTTGGAAAGCTTTTTCATCATTTTTAACATCCCCTCAAAATAATGTGATTGCTCCTCTTTAGGTTTAGACAATAATAAGGCTTTCTTTCCAAAAGGTTTTTCTCCAGATTGCTCAAGATAATCTTCTCTACTTTCCTTTTCAGCCTCTACTCTTTCAGCTTCTTCATAAGTCTCTGATAACGTAGGATTAACTTGAGTTTTTGTGAACATAGCCAAGTCAGGACCTAAAGCTGAGGTATAATACTCAATCATAACCTTGTCAGAGGGCTTATCAGTTGCAGAGAAATTCTTAAGGTAAGCAGAAAACCTTTGAGTAAAATTATGTACCTATTTTTTTCTTTCTTTTTTCAAAGCGTCTAAACCTTTCATTAGTGTTGCATGTGTATTTTGGGCTGCATATTTACTTCTAAAAATCCTTTCAAAGGTATCCCAATCTGGGATAGAGTTTGCAAGCAAACCAAAATACCATGATGGTGTTGCTCCTTTAAGGGTATGCGAAAAAAGTCTACAGACTACATCCTCATGTTCCCCAGCCCTTAATCCTTCTATTGCCAAGTAGAAACTTTGCAAATGGTCATCTACTAAAATCTTCTCATTTCGATCAAACTTGGGCAGCATCTTCTCAAAAGCTTGAGGTAAGTCATGCAACGGAGGTGCTAAATTTAGAGGTGATCTGGCTTTCCAAGCAGGTGGTGGATTTGGTGGGTTAGATGGCTGATTTGCATTTACACTTGCCATTATTCTGGGTGGAGAGTGAGGAGGTGAGAGAACATGAGTATGCATAGGAGAACAGTAAGGTGTGTTTGGGCCTACTTGATTCAAAGGCTAAACAACATCCTGTAATGCTACTTCTACTAATTCTTCCAAATCTCCAATCAATACTGAATCTTCCAAGATGGGATGGTATTTTTTCTTGTATTCTCTTTGGGGTAAATCAGGGATAGTGGGTAATCCTCCAATATTCTTCACATATTCTCTAGTGTGTCTCCTCAGATCATTAACAACTTCATTGTCCATAGAAAACAAATGCTCTCTATTCTCTTTAGTATTCGAATTAGGAAATAAACAGCTTTCAAAACTCTCGTTGATGGAGTAACTTTGAGGAAATGGATTTCCCCGGCCAGCCATGCACTGGTGGCCCTCCTTCTAGCACCAGAAACTATTGAGGCCTTGAAAATTGCAGCCAACAACAGCAAGGGATTCTCCCCAGTCAACGTTCCCAACTAGTCCGTGACTGTTTGGTATGGGGAATCCGTCCAGTTTGCGGTCCGGCTACCGTAGGTCAAATAACAAAAATAAAGGGTTTTACTGGTTGTGGCCCGGTCCACCGTGTATAATTTTGTGGTTTTAACTTTAATTATGATATGCAAGTGCCTATATAACATGCAGATTGATAAAGAATACGAGAAACGGTCACAATGTGATGCGCAAGTTCTTACCTCTCGTCTTAAACTCTCTCGCATCTAAATCACACACAATAGAAAACAAACTAACTAAGCTGTCCCTAGGGAGCAAGATGATCAATTAATGAATAATGTATTACTGCTCATATGTTAAGATAAATCACAGATAGTTGTTCTTAGAATCAAAACACATAAACATGAATAGAGATATGCACAACAAGATAGCTCGTCGTTTGTTAAAACATCCATTACTCATAGTGGAAATTATCATAAAATAAACCAGAGAACATTCATACAAGAACATAGGTGCAAAAAGTTAGAATGATCTCACAGTTAATGAAACACAGCTGAAAACGAAATAGTTCCCCTTCAACATTGTTCATTTCACCACATTTGAACATTCCACACAACACTTTCTCCAACAGGAAAAATTGTAATTATATTATTGCAAAACGAAATAGTTCCTCTTACAACAAGTTTTTCGGAAGTCTCACTAGGAAAAATCCCCTTCTCTATCTAATTCTCCTATACTTATACCAAAAGGTAAAAACTTTTGGGCTGCCCACAAATGACCCCTGGGCTTCCCCAATGCTTCCTCTCCCACAATTTTCTCATATTTAGTGCTTATACAATTTACAATATATTACATTTAAACAAACTAATAAATCACTTAAGTGGAGGGCCCTGCTTGATTGTTCAGGAACTTCTTCCATGCTGAGGCTTCTGATACAATGTTCTCAAAATGTTCTCGAACTCAGAAGGTTCGAGAAAACGAATATTGATTTCAAATATGGTAGCCTGATTTTTTATCACTTCGATCCTGGCTGAGCTCAAGTGTAGTTGGTATTCCAACAACTGTACACTGACCGCTGAATGAGCTACTTTATCTCTCAAGATATGCTCATCCAGAACCTTGATTTGTTGAATTCTCTGTTCATCTTCTTGATATATGTCCTGTAACATCTCTATGAATAGGTCATGATCTGGAAATGCATCCATTCTCTGCTCAGCAGCCACCTGGAATCGGTTGTAAGTGATCAAAAGTCTCCTACAAAACTCAATGGAAGCTCCCTTCGTTTTCTTCACAGCCTTCTTAAATTCTTCAGCTGTGTTTATGGAAAACTCTAACAAGTCATAGTCTTGTTTTAAGCCTTGTTGATCCTTTGCTGGTAAGTCTACAGGGATCTCCTCATTGGCCTCCAATATTGCTATTCTTCCCGTCAGGACTTTTAAAATGTCTTGAGATCTGTCTATGAAATATGAAGAAGTCTCCAAAATTTCTTCTAGTCTATTATCTACCTACAAAACCTTGCACCTCTCTTCTTCTATGGATACCCGCAGCCTATGCATTTTGCTTCTTTGTGATAAAACATGTTCTTTGAAAGGCTGAATGCTGGTTTGCTGTTCCCTGGCTTCTTCCAAAGATGCTACTAATGAAGCAATTTGTTCTTTAAACTTTGCTGCTTGCACCTGAGATTGTTTCTCTGACTCCTCCAAAGTATCCTTTTGTAATTCCTTCTCCCCAATCTTACTTTGCAGTTGGTCTCTTTCTGCATGAAGACTTTCACATGCTATTTACAGCCCATCATTTTCTGTCATTAGCTCCTAATATTCCTGCTGCACTTTTGCTAAGATTTCCTGGGCAACCTCCAAAGACATCTTGTCTACGTGGAGGGACTGAAGCTCTACCTTTGAAGACTTTACTTCCTTTTGCATGTCTTCAAACTTCCTTTTCAAATTGTTGCTTTCCTGTCTCTCCCTTTGCAGTGTATCTTTTAGTTGGGCAGCAATTTTTCTTGATTGCTTAAGGTCAGTCATTATTCGATCCACATTATCTTCAGAGGCATGGATCAAAACGGCTCCATATCGAATAGTGAATCTCGGGTCCTTGTCCGTTCCATGTACCAAGGTTTTATCATTTATCATCTTCCCTGACTACCCCCCAGTTTCAACTTTCCTCTCGGTCCTCTTCACAATTCTTTTCTTTTCCTTGTCATAAAAAATGGTATTGAAGTATGGAACTTCTTCCCCTTTCTTTTGTTCGAAAGGGATCAGTCTTAGGCCAGAAACAACAACCTGCCCTAAGGTGTTGCTAGAAATTGCATAAAGGTCTTGAGAATCGGGATTATCCAGATCCTGATCTTGAGTGTCTGTAGGGTCGGAAGTCTGTTGATCTGTCATGGACCTTGTCATTTTCAGTCTTTCAGCTTCCTGTTTCCTGAGTTTCTCATCTTCTTTCTTTTTCCTTTCGTCTTCTTCCCTCTTGGCAGCTTCCTCTGCACTCTTAGCTGCTTCTTGTTCATCTTTCTTCTTTTGTTCTTCCTCACTTCTAAGCCAACTTTCGGCCTCCTCTGCTAGTCCCCTAGCCTCCTCTTCTCTTTTCCTAGCCTCCTCTTCATATGCTTTCTTCTGTTCAGCTTGGCCTTTCCCACCTTTAGTAGTGATCTTATTTTTAATGCAGTCATGTTTTCTACTATTCAAAAAATTGATTCATCCTTATCCCAATGGGTTGTATATTCAAAATGCACATTGGCTTCCTTGTAGTGTTCTGCGACTTTATTCCAAGAATCATCCATATGGAAGTTTATTTCCCCAAAATGAAATTTCTCCAGTTCCTCTACAAATTCATCAGCCTTTTTAACTCTTGAAAACTTATAACTTCCCAATCTGAACGGTATGGGAGGATAAGTCGCCTTCTTGTGCTCAAACAAAATACTCCCTATGCCATCCAAGAAAACCTGCTTGACTGCCTCCTTGTGTACCACATAATCAATGGCTTATTTGGGAAGTAGTGAAGGTGCTCTGGAGCAGCCATACATTCTATTATACATTCCGTCCTCAGTTAGGTAGTAATCAACATACTCCTCAATGACTTGCAACGCCTCTTCAGACATGCAATTTCATTTTTTCAAGAAAATCATTGTATACAACGGCATAATAAAGTGCTCACACACTTCTCTGTAATGACTGTAGTACTTATGCGTCCATAATGGATTGTTGGCTATATATACCGGTGTTCTGTCTCTGTCCCAAATACACCTTAGGTTTGGGAATGACTGGGTGCACAGTATGTAATCAATCAATATGGAGCTTGTGTAGAACTTAGATTTTTTTTGGGATACCCCACCCAAGGCTCAAGCAATGCAAGCTGAGAGGCTGTTTGACACAATGTTCACCCAGTTGAACACAGTCCCTTGGGTGGCTACACAGAAGATGATAGGAACCCATCCCAACTTAAAACTTTTTCCATGGGCTCTCCCAAATATTCTGTTCAGCATTAAAGCAATGAACTTGTAAGGGGTTCTTAAGGTGGCTGTGTCGTATTCCCCTGATGGTCTAGTTTTGAAACTCTTGCCATGTACCAGCATTCTTTTCAATGTTTCAATTAGGTCAAGATTAATCTCCTTTAGCCAATCCTCAGTCAGGTGAACCTGGGCTTCTGGTAAGTGGTAGGCTAATGATAAATAACTAGGGCTATAAGAAGCATAGCCCTGTTTGTCAATGTTGGACAAAATCATGGTAGTCACGTCTGCCCTGGGAAGAATCCATCCAATTACTTCTGAGCATGGGAAAATCTTAGGCCTGGTAGCAATCTTCATCAAAGCAGATCTTTCAATATTAGCATATATCGTTTCTTCTTCAAAACTAGTGTCAGGTACTTCATGGCATGATATCAGTCTGTAAATTCCCCCCAACTTGTATTTAGGTTCCACTCCTGTGGTGCATCTGGTGTCTTTGTAAATATACTCAGTCTTTGTGATAACTTCTACCTCAGGTTCCTCGGCCACTACAGGGGCTTTCTTTTTCTTCCTTTTTGACATCTCGTACTCGGAAAAATTGCCCTGTCATACAACAAAAGTCTTTTAGGTCCTACTGAGCCGTTCAACCAATATTCAAGGAACAAAAAAAAACTACATAAGCATTTACCTCGGCCATGTTAATCATGATTGAATCTACTTAAAATACAGAACCAGATCTAACTACCAAATACTCTTGCACAAGATAGGTCTGCAAAAAATCTTAGATCCTACCCATGACTAAAAATTAGCTCGATCAACCAATAACAACATGGCTTCGCTAACAATGTAGAATTTCTCCCGGCAAAGAGAACAGTCTCATAGAAACTACATCCTCGGCGCTATCGATTCTAGAACAAAATGTCCTATCTCCAATCCCATTGAAATGAGGTGCAACCTCAAAAAACCGCAACCCTAGTCCCAAACACGTGGGCAACCAAATCACTGAAAAACCAAAAACTTCAGCATTTCGAAACAAACCAGGGAAAAACGCCTTCCTACGACAAAAGAAAATGAAACCTCCCCCCCTGGACGACCATACACAAACTGGATAAAACCAGTGCAAACAACGTAATGCTCGCATGCACCAGTTTCCCAAATAGTCGGTTAATGTTTGAAATTCATAACGACACCACAATAATCATAAAGAAAACAAAACCCCCCCCTTCGGATGGCCATACTGCCGAAATGAAGTAGATATATGCTAAAAAACCCATAAACCTGGGTGTCCATTAACCAAGGAGGGAAAACTTAACCAAGGACGACAACCCTAGTTCAAAACTCAAATGAAGGGGTAGAATCGAATGATTGGCCTACCTGGAAAGGAGCTGTGCAGCTGACAAGAAGAATCTGAAAGCTTCCATGGCGACGCCACCTATGAATGAGCTACCGACAACAAGTACAACGCCCAGTTCGAAACGACAATGATAGCATAGGCAAGGGTTCATAGGTAAAATAATAGAAAAAAGCCCCAAAACCCCCAATATATATATATATATAT
>LPNX011193650.1:231349-255238 GCA_001517045.1 Pseudotsuga menziesii
CAATGACAGAAAACGAAACAACTACGAGTTCCATAGTGCAAAGCGAAACATCGATGAGAAAAGAAATAACTCCGCATCGGAGCTCAACTAGACTAAAACCTCGAACCATAAGTTGGTTGGAACACCGCAACGACGGAAGCTGTAAAGACAAAGAGTTTCATAGACCAGTCAAAATCAGAGGGGAAATAGAAATGACTTAAGCGAAACATCGGCAAAGTGTCAAACATCGGCCAAAGGGAAAACTAAAGCGGAATATTAGTCCACTCTAGAGCCGCAACGACGGAGCAAAATAGACTAAGGCCTTGTGAAACAAAACTGACGAGAATCGGAAAAAATTGAAACATCCATCATGGTGCTCGCAATATGTCATCCAAAATGGCGGTACTGCAAAGCACTAGAGTTCCGATGGCTTTCAAACAAGGACGCCGAAAAAATAAAAAGAAAGTGCATGGGTGGAAAATAGCACTTTGGATCGGATCTTCATTTAACTGCACCTCCGCAACGATGGATGCATAGTTAACTATGGTTCTGATTCATAGCTTCAATAAATTCTGACCGCGGGGTAAGAAATCAATGTAAGTCATAAAAAACAGCATCAACATAAAGATATTCTTTTAACAATTATCATTAAAAAAAATCCGAAATTGCAGTAAAATCAAGCAATCCCAAACAAGCTAAGCAAGACAATATTAAAAGGAGGGTCCCAAATTTTTAGAAATTTGAGAAATTGTTGCAGCTGCAACATGAAGATATTTCAAATATATATGCACACACATATACAGTGGAAACTCTTCGGTATGTGCATGTGCATATACAGAAGCACTTCCATATGTGCACGTTCGTATATAGAAAACACTTGTGTATGCACACACATATACAAAAGCGTCGAAATCATGTATGTATATGCGTGCACATATACAAAAGATCCTTCCATATATGCATGCAGATGGATAAATTCAATGACATTTTTCACTTACACATTATGTCAAACACTTGATCAAATTAGGGTTTATGATTAAAATTTACTTCTTTAATTTAAAATATAAACCACCAAGATCAAGAACTTTCTAAGACTGAAGTAAATCATTTACACATGAATACACAAGAAATTTTGGTCAAATACTGGGCAAAACTCAAAGTCCTGGGGAAACCCTAGAAAGAGAAATTATCATCAAAGGAGAAACTCATAAATTTTCCAATCACAAAGAAAAATTTTCTTTTGACCCTTACAATTTTTTTTTCCAAAATCACTTCTACAACAAATTACCTCGAATTCTATGCCAGCTGTACTATACGGTCTGCTGTACCTTCACACGTGCGAGTACGGACTATATGGATCTTCCACACATGTGGACTGTACGGACTGTACTTTCTACTTCCTTGGGAATCGTTCCCAACTTGCAATAAATTCCCGGTTAGACTGTTGTACGGTTCTGCCTCAAAATATGTGTTGCACACGTCATATGCAGATTTTGACAAGCTGCAATTAATGTGGTTGTACCTTGTTGCTCCTTTCATTGGGAATTGTGCCAAGGGTTCTTTCTCTCTCTCTCTCTCTCTCTCTCCTTTGGTCTCAATATTCTCTCTCTCCTCATTAATGGTGGTGTCTAATTTTTTCTTTAACCCTAGTTTTATACTTTACATTATGTAACTACCTCATATAACCAACTTAATCTTATGGTTGAGATGAATTTTACAAAATATAGGGATCTCACTTAATGCACTCTTATTTACTAATAATTCACTTTAATTATTAAATATCTTTTAAGTGAGACCCAAAACAATAAAGTAAAAAAAATCATTTATTTATATATAAGTCACTTTTATACATAAATGTTGGCATAATTGACAGATCACATGTCCTCTTTATTACACAACACTAAAACTATAAATAGGACCTTCAGAGTTAACTTTTCAACACTCCCTCTTAATGAGGAAGGTTCACAACACTATCTCCATTTATGATCCATGCAACAACTCCCTCCTTCTCTAGAATCAACCTCAAAAACAAATGCTCTACCTCGACATGAAACTCTGAAGCCAGAGACTCGACCTGAGTCTCATCAACCTGCTCATATGCACCATCACTTGATTGGCTGATCCTCCTTCTAGTGCTCTAGAGAGAGTCACTCTCCTCTTCAGGTCCATATCTATCAAATGGAACATCATCCTCATTCTTTGATTCTGATAGCCATCCTCCGGCTCTTGCTCCTGGTCGTACAATATTCCCTCTCAGGACATATAGTCTGTCCCTGCGATCACCCAATAAGATGGTGGTACCAAATGGATTCTCTCTCCGATACAGAAAAATATGGCCATACCTGATCATCATCCTCGAAGGATAACATTGAGAGTTTGCTCACTCTCATCCTAGGTACAAAAAATACTCCATGAATATCTAGGAAATCTCCAAGGTCCAGATGGAACTTGATTATTCCAACCCCTTGTATCAAAATACGAGGACTATCAACATCTGCTTGGAAATGTCTTGGCCCCAACAAAGTGATCATATGAAAGGAATCATATACTCCTGTCATATGTTTGGTTGCATCGCTGTCAACAACCCATACATTCTCAAAGGTAGAACTCCCTACACTGGAATCAATTGAGACAAGAGAAAACTCTTGCTCAAACTTCGTGGCATATTCTTCTACTGCTGGAGAGGCTGCCGCATCTCTTTCAACCTTCAAATTTTTTTTCTCAAGACATTTCGAGGCATGATGCGCCATCTGACCACAATGGTTGCACCTGATATGACTGAGGCATTTATTTTTCTTGTTTTTCTTTGCTGTAAGAGCCACATTATGCTCCATCTCTTAACTAACTTTCCCACCAAAATCCCCCTCTCAAATATCCTCTTAGGTGAAATCATCCCAAATCCTGGACCAGTTTGGAATTTTCTCTCTGCCAACAATACATTTGACAAAAACCTTCCATCTCTTGGTGAAGCCCTTCAGGGCTATCCTCACCAACTCTGAGTTTGAGATGGTCTCTCCTACCGCTTCCAACTCATCTTTGAACCAAGCCACACGAGTCAAGTAGGAAGTTACACTTTCACCTTGGGTCATCTTCACATTGTGTAACTTGTCCTTTAGATCCATCTTCCGATTCTCATTCTTTTTCTCGAATAACTACTTTAGGAAATCCCACATACCATTGGAAGTCCTTTTCTCTTCCAAATGAGGTATAAGATGATCCTTCACCCATCCAGGATCACCCTATGATATTTGGCTTCTAGAGCTTCAAATTCTTCTAATGCATCCTTGTCTGTGGGATTTGTCATCACAATGTTTGCAAAGCTCCATATCTTCCATTCTTTGAGCACAGCAGTAATCCTCACTTTCCAAGGTAGATAGTTGGATATGCCATCCAACCTATTTTCGTATCGAATGCTCATCATCTGGAAAATATCTCACAACAAATATTCTAAACTGAAAGACAACACATTTCTATTATGTGATTCAAAACTTGAATACTACTTCAAATTGGCTCTGATACCATGAAGAAATTCAATGACATTTTTCACTTGCACATTATGTCAAACACTTGATCAAACTAGGGTTTATGATTAAAAGTTACTTCTTTAATTTAAAAAATAAACCACCAAGATCAAGAAATTTCCAAGGCTGAAGTAAATCATTCACACATGAATACACAATAAATTTTGGTCAAATACAGGGCAACACCCCAACTTTTGGGGAAAACTCTAGAAAGAGAAATTATCATTAAAGGAAAAATTCAGAAATTTTCCAATCACATAGAAAAATTTTCTTCTAACCGTTATAGACAAAATTCCCAAAATCACTTCTACAACAAATTACCTCAAATTCTGTGCTAGCTGTACTGTATGGTATGATGTACCTTCACACATGCAAGTACATACTGTACGTATTTTCCACACATGTGGACTATACTTTCTGTACTTTTCTGTTGACTCCAGAATCGTGCTCAGTCTGCAATAAATGCCCTATCAAACTGCTGTACAATGCTTCCTCGAAATCTGTGGCTCACACATGATGTACGGATTTTGATAGCATGCAATTAAATTGGGTGTACCTTGTTTCTCCTTGCATTGGGAATTGTACCAAGGGTTTTCTCTCTCTCTCTTTCTCTCTCCTTTGGTCTCAATCTTCTCTCTCTATCCTCATTAATGGTGGTGTCTAATTTGTACTTTAACCCTAGCTTTATACTTTACATTATGTAACTACCTCATCTAACCAACTTAATCTTATGGTTGAGACGACTTTTACAAAATCTAGGGTTCTCACTTAATGCACTCTTGTTTAATAATAATTCACTTTAATTATTAAAAATATTTTGAGTGAGACCCAAAACAATAAAGTACAAAACATCAATTATTTATATATAAGTCACTTTTATACATAAATGTACATAATGGACAAATCACCTGTCCTCTTTATCACACAAAGCCAAATCTATAAAGAGGACCTTCGGAGTTAAATTTTCAACAATGCATATATATAAGCACTTTCTATATATGTGCTTATGTATGAACGCGCATATATGGAAAACGATTTCGTATACGGATATCATGATCATTTTCTACCCTTTTAGTAGCTAAGTTGTTCCACTTAACATCATTTTCCTCATTTGAATAACCTCCCAATTGTTTGTTTGTAAAATGATTTGAGTATTTCAAAGATTAATATTTCCTTTTTTATCCATTCTTGCTTATGCATTCACGCATTTGGAAGATTAGAACCTTAAGCCACATTGGATTCTTTCAATGATGAAAAAAATAGTTGTAGCTTGAAGCATTGTGTTTCCTTATTTAAATTTAGAGTTAGCTTTTGAAATCCTAGTTGTTGAATGTTACTCTTGAAATTCACTATACCATTGACTAAAAGATGTAGGTCCAAGAAGCAATATGGCACCTAGAGGTCCCTCATCATGAGAGTCATCAAGTATAATGACTTCATGATTAGATTGAGATTATTATTATTATTATTTTGACTAGGGGAATCAACAACTGGGGACAGGGATGGTACTTGCGTAAAACAGGGTCCAGAGATCCAATCCCGCTACCACTATATGCCTAGGTCCATCCATCGGGCCTAAACCATAGCTCACAAGTCAATTTGGGGGGATTTGAACACAAGACCTTCCATTTACAATCATTTACAACATTTCCGCTTTACCACTTGCTCTGCCCCTCACGGGCTAGATTAAGAATTAATTGAGTCACATATCCTTAATTTAAAAATTAGCTCATTATTAAATTAGTTGAAGTTATAAATTGTTATAACTTAGGATTAATAATTACGAATAATAATTGTATTACAATCACTTTTCCCTAAATTTGCATAATTTTCTTTATTATGATTCATTCCAAAAATTAAAATCTTTACTTATCAATCAAAAACTAAAATCAATTAAAATCTTTATTTATTAATCATTCAAAAACTAAAATTATTTGCTTACGAATCATTTAAAGAATTTTAATATTGAATATGTTTTCCCAATTTTTTAAAATGGTAGACATCTATGACATTTTAATTTTTTATTTGAATACAAAATCCCATCTCCTGTCTTCTTTCACAATTATTATATATTTCTCTTTTGCTTAGTGCAGTGCTATATTTCATTTTAATTACAAAAACATTACTAATAGTTACAAACTAATTTTTTAAAACTTTTTTTTAATAGAATAGTCACAGTTTTTAAAAATTATTATAAGTTAAATTTTGCAAATGTTATTTAATATATATATATTTCAAAAAAACTTTTATAAAATTTTTATTTCGTCCAAACATTAAAATTTGACAATAGGATAAAATTTAATTTATTTGCTAACTTTACGTGTAAAGAAAAATTACAAGACCTTTTTGGCCTATGGACTTTATGATGATGATGATGATTAACAAGACCAACTTTGGTCTATCAGACCTTAAGAAGGATAACACTTGGTTTACTTTAAAATCTTGTTCGTGTGTTCAAAAAGCTTGCCAAAAAGATTTCCAAGCTCATTATAGTTTTGGTAAGTTAGGAGGTTATAAAGGTTTGTATTGTAACAAATACTATGAAACTCAAATCTAATGTGAATGTAAGCAAGACACTCTAAGAGAAGATGATTTTCATCCTCAACGCTCATAGACTCACATAGATGTCAAAGCCTTTCCTCCCATGGAGTTTTAGGAATAGACCAACGCCCTATTTCACTATGGAGTTCATGAGAGTTCGTTCTAACATGGCTATAATAATTTTCTTCCTTGAGCTAGTTACTACCGAGAGATACTTCTGATCTTCCAAGTTAGGATTAATTACCTCCTTATCGTATCTTAATGATCTCTTAACCGCTAAATTTTATTCACACTAGAATTTCTCTTTAAACTTAGAAGTAATAATATTTTTGACATTGTCAATGTTCTCGAAAATGTTGTTTTCATTAATGCTTCAATGGTTTAACCAAGCCATGGTATCTTTACACCAACACCGTTTGAGGTGTAGGTGGTTTTGACTCGAGTTTAAAGCAATTTTAGGAAGTCTCTGGTTTCCCATGTTATTTATCTTACACTTGTACATCAGGTACCTAGTCATAGAAATGCTCTTGATGGGGGAAATACACACATCTATGATGAGAATAGGATATGGGTTTACCATTTACCCACAACGGAGGAGCTGCCCCCCCTACTTATCGGAGGGCAGGTGGCGACAGGTTATAACGCCCTCCTCGCACAACAAATCCACTTTGAAGTTGACTCATTCGCTTGGCCAATTGTAGGTATTACTTTTAATTTTTAGGTTATAAGTTAACATACAATATCAGATGGGCCACATTTAGGAATAATTGGCAGTCAAACAAATATCTCTTAGAAGCTATCAACATTATTATAATTATTATTTTAGGTTAGATAATTTTGGCTATTTTCTATGTCCATTTTCGCAGTGTCTCCTCTTCTATTTTTTTAGTAAAAATTATGTAACTTATGTTAGCCCATTTAATACTACTGCAAGTGGATAACTCTATGGCAACATTAAATAGATAGCAACATGTAAGATATTAATCGCCATAGATGTGAGATGTTGATCGCCATGGAAAATAACTCAGTGATATGGTACGAGAAAACCTACCATACAAGCTGACCATATAGATGGGAACCTCTAACAAAATCTTTATGAGTATGCAACGAGGTACTTAGCATTGGCCTTTGAAAGGCGCCCTGGCTTCAAGGGACGAGCGTTCGTGTCTCAGACTTTATGGTATGAAAATCTCCATTTCCCCTCCAAAAAAACTAGGGTTTTTGCAAAGTATATTTGTTTTGCCCATTTGAGGAAGGGATAATCTTGTGGTGTGGGTGTGGGTGTTTTGTAGATCACCACAGAATGTGTTACAGAGATGTAGAAACGACTAAGGAAATTTGGTAGAATGATGTGGGACATTTCTCCCATGACGAAGAATAAGAGGTTGGTCTGTGTGTTGTGGTTTTCTCCTGATATTCGGCCATGTGTTCGAGCCTCATGGAGACCGAGAAACCCCAGCTCAATTTAACTACTCTCACTCATTCACTCTATGTGTGTTGTTTGGATTGGATTACTAGTGGGTCAAATTTGATTGTGGGAAATGGGTCACTGGCTGTGTGTAGGCTCAGCCAATGCTACTTTATAATGGTGGCACCCACAATGCCCAGACCCAGTTCGAATCCTCTCCTCGGTAATGTAAGGTTAGGATTAGAGCATACTCCTCTTCCTCCACCACCTTCAACATACAGTGGTCAGAAGGGACCTGCGGTACAACATTGCATTTCTTCACCATGGCGTGAAGATGACATACAACCATAAATAAGGCAGGAATTTCCCTAAATATGCCTATGGTATTAGGGCTTATGAGCACTAACCAAGGTAGCAAAAATAATCCTTTTCCTTTGCATGGTCTACATAAATCTAGGAAAGAAGCCATCAGTAAATGTTTTCATCTTCCATAGTACAGGATGCAAAGTTCTGCAAGAATGACAAGGGTTTGGTGCGCTCCTGCACCTGCGCAGAGGTCCTGTACGCGTTATGGCCACAACCATGGCTATTAACCCTTCTTCCCCTTGTCTGGCCCATGACTTGTGTCGCTTTTGGGTTCTTTTGGTGGTGTAGCTCCTTGTTTTCCTCTACTCTTTCATGGCTATGTTATTCTTGGGCTTTCCTTGGTTCTCTACACACACCATTGGTGGTCATCCTGGAGTTCCTCCCGCCCGCGGGGGACTAGTACCAACTAGGTATTAAAGTGGGAAGGTCTTTAGTTTTTTGTTTGTTGTTTTTGATTGCCATGGGTGCATTACATGTTTTTGCTTGCCTTGCCACCCTACATGGTTTCTTACGTTATATTTTTTTCCCCGTCTTTTTTGGGTTCTGTCAGCCGCATCATGGTTGACTTTAGCTCTTCTCCATTCATCCCGTGACCCTAGGGTTTGGTCGTCCGTCCTGGGTTTTCTTTGTTTGCTCTCGTGGCCACCTCACCGGTCTTTTTGGGAGTGGGTTTTTTTCCATGGTGGTTTTCTTTGGAGGTTTTATGTGTTGTGGGGTGCTGTCAGTTTTTGTTACCTCTTCCCTCGATGCAGGGTCTCCGGCTTTGGGTGTTTTCCAGTGCTCAGGAAACTTGGTATTAAAAGTGGGAAGGACTTTGTTTTTGTTTGTGGTTTTTGACCGTTGGAGGGGCATTACATGTTTCGCTTGCGTCGCCACCCTGCATGGTTTCTTTCGTTGTGTGGTTTGCCCCATCATTTCTGGGATCTGTCAGCTACGTCATGATTGACTTTTGCTCTTCTCAATTCCGCTCGTGACCCTTTGGTTTGGTTGTATGTCTTGGGTTTTATTGTATCCACTCTCCGGTCTTTTCGGTAGCGGGTTTTTCCTTGGTGGTTTTATTTGGTGGTTGTATGTGTTGTGGGGTGATGTTCGTTCTATTTCCTCTTCCCTCACTGCAGGGTTTACGGCTTTGACTGTTTCCTAGGTTTCCTGCCCACCTGGTGGTTTGGGGTATTTCCGGTGGTCGGGGTTTTGGCTCTTTGTGCAGGGTTGACTTCTGTCGCCACCCCATGGCGGACATTGACACCTCACATTTTCGTCGCAAGAGACGGGCAAAAAATATCAAGACCCATGAGGGCCGCTTCCGCTACGTCCTTGGCCATGACATTTCCTTAAACGTGTTTCCTCCTTGTGCTCCTGGGCTTTGATCAACCGTCTGGAATACTGTAAAATGGGCAAACAATAATGGGTTGATTGGGCTAGTGAGAACTGGAAGCCGTTGATCAAGTATAACCCTACCATCAGCCTCCTGTCAAGAGGCTGGATTGTCTTCGTTTTTCTTGAGGAAGAACATGCCAAATTGATTATGGACTAGACATGGCGCGTCAGCAAGGGTTCACTGGTATTAGGATGCTGGCACATTCACTTCGATCCACTCCATGAAAGGGTTACGAAAAGACACCTCTGGGTTTTATTACCCTCGCTCCCCTTTCCTCTCTGGAATCAACATATCTTGGAGGGTATTGCGAATACGATTGGCTGTTTCGTGGCTGTGGATGATGAATTTCACCTGGCATACGATAAACGTATGGCTAGGGTATTGGTGGAGATGGACATCTCACTTGGTCTCCCTACAAATGTGGAGATCCTCTGTAAGGATAGGCTCCTGGTACAGAAGCTGGACTATCTTCATGTACCTTTTAGGTGCAACTATTGCCATGAAACTGGTCATATACGGCGTTCTTACCCCCTTCTTAGGACGACCCTCACAGGCTCCAGTCAAGAGGTCTCCCTGATTGTCTGTCACTCTCCTGTCACCGTTGCTCCGAAGCACCCGCATTTAGGTATTTACTCTAATTCCCTATCCCTGTTTGATGATCTCTCCGATTCTCAGCTGGAAGGGTTGGTAAATGTGGATATGGATCCTTTACCTATTGTTTCTGTTGGTTTGGCCTATTCTAAGGTAGCCCCATTTCATCCAAATCCTCCGTTTGGTGCCGCCCTTCATTTACCCACTACCCCTTCGGGGGGCACCTCCCAGGAGTTGGGTCCCTCTCAGTCTTCTCTGTTCACACCGAACACCTATCCCACACACCCTGTACCTTCCCTTACTTTGGTAGTTGACTTCCCTTCTCTCCCTACCTCCACTTCTACTCGCCTGCCTTCTCCCCCTGTTCGCAGCCCCACTTCCTCACCTTCATTCACTGATCCCTCACTTAAAAATTCCCTATCCATCTTTTCTGCTACTACTCCTTCATCCCCTTCCACCTTGCACCTAAACTCCATCCATTTTGAGAATGTTACTATCAGGAAAAAGAAAAAGGATAAGCTTTCATCGAAGGGGGTTCTTTCATTGGTTTCTTCTCCCTATATCCCCCTTTCGGTGCATATAAAGGATGCAGCTAGGAGTCAATCATCTCGGGGGCTTGTAGCATCATTCCCCTCTCCATCTGTTCCTTAATGTTGATTCTCTCCCTTAATGTTCATGGCCTAGGAGGAAAGGCCAAACAACATAGCCTCTGAACTTTGTTTCATTCTGTCCGACCCGATATGATCCTTCTACAAGAGGCCATGTGCAACACCTACCCTGCACTCCTGGCTTTCTCGAAGCTACTTCCTAGTTGGGAATTTTGCGCCATTAACGCCTCTGGACTCTCTGGTGGGATTTTATCGGCTTGGAACCCTCATCAGGTCAGGTGTCGTGCTTTCGAAATAGTTGTTGGTATATTGCTCCATGCTTCTTTCAGGGGTATGGACATACCCTTGGATGTCCTGAACTGTTACGGCCCTTATAAGAATAGGGAAAACTTTTGGGAACTTGTCAAAAGGAGTGTCTTTCTCAGCTCTCCTAACCTGATCCTGGGAGGTGACTTAAACCTCACTCTAAAAGCCTCTAAGACCTCAAGGGATAGAGCTCTTATTGATCCTCTCTTCACGCACTTTCACCACCTTTTTTATTCTCTGGGGCTTATGGATATTGCTCCTCCTAATGTCGGTCCCACGTGGAGGAATGGTAGGGTGGGCAATGAAGGGATCAGCAAATGATTAGACCGCTTCCTTGTTGCTGCTACCTTGATTCCTTCCCTTTAGGTACACAGGGTTTGAACTTTACCCTCTGATATCTTCGACCACTTTCCTATCTGTCTTGAGTGGAACAAATCTATTGGGTCTTGTAACTATCCCTTTAAGTTTAACAGATCATGGTTGAATGATCCTAATTTCTCCTCTTGGGTTACCAATAGATGGTCTAGCCTCTTTGGACCTTCATTTGATTCTGACTATGAACTTCTCACACACAAACTCAGATCTCTCAAGTTGGATGTTAAGAGATGGATCAAGGACAAAGGGTCCACTATGGAATCTGAATGTCAGAAGATTGACACAGACATTAGTGATATTCTCTCGGGATCGGCCTTTGGTATCCTTTCCTTGGAGGAACAGTCTACACTTGCTCAGCTCCGACTCCGAAAAAAGTCCTTGACTGACCATATCCTCCTTACCTGGATGCTTAAGAGTCGCACAAAATGGTCCTTCAATGGAGACCAAAACACAAAGTATTTCCATACTTTGGCCTCAGGAAGAAGGAACCAAAACACCATTTGGTCACTTTTGAATGAGGAGGGTACTGCTGTCGAGGATGAATTAGGTCTTAAAGGACTGGGATGTAAGCACTTTGCACAGATCTTTTGTGATGACAACCAAACTGACCTTCTTGCCCAGCTTAAGGTGGCCATATTGTATCCCACTATGATCTCTCCTTTGGATGCTCCTTGCCTCACAAGACCTGTCACTATTACAGAGATTAAAAGGCTCTTCACTCCTTTAAAAAGGATAGGAGCCCGGGTCCTGATGGATGGCCTGTAGAATTTTATATACATTTTTTCGGTCTGTTGGGAAAAGATTTACTTGCTGCTGTTGAACATACCAGAGTCTCGGGTTGTGTACCTCTCTCCCTTAACTCTACATTTCTTGCAATGATATCGAAGAAGGATAAGCCCATGACCTTTGTAGATTTCAGGCCTATCTCCTTGTGTAATTTACTTTATAAACTAATTTCAAAGGTGATTGCTGGTTGGTTGAAGCCCCACTTGGATACACATATTTCCAGAGAACAGTATGGTTTTCTTAAAGACAGGCAGATTGTCGAGCCCATTGGCATTATTCAGGAGACCCTTCACACTATGAAAACTAGGAATATGTGTGCCCTCATCTTAAAGCTGGACTTGGTAAAAGCATTTGATAGGGTAAACTGGTCATACATCAGACTCATCCTTATCCAGATTGGCATTCCTCTTCTTGGGGTTAATTGGATTATGGCCTGTATCTCTTCTGCAAATTTCGCTGTTCTGGTCAATGGCGCACCCTCAAAATTCTTCATTGCCCCTTGCAAGGCATCAGACAAGGTTGTCCCCTCTTGCCCTTGCTCTTCATACTTGTCATAGAAGGACTCAACCTCTTGATTGCGGATGCTAGGTCTCATGGCCTCATAAGGGGCATCAAGATTTCCCCTTTACTTGCCCTAACACACCTTCTCTTTGTTGATGATGTTATACTTTTGGGCTCCGGTACACTATCTGAGTGGATGGCCTTCAATGTCATTCTGAGAACCTTCTGCAAGGCATCTGGCATGTGCATTAGCTTGGAAAAATCTAGCTTTCTCTTTAGCAACCTGGATGTTGATGTGGGTGCGAACATTGCTCAGTTTATGCCATATAAAATGGACCCCATCGCCACTGGATTCAAGTACTTGGGTTATCATCTCAAGCCATTGGGATATAAGAGTAATGACTGGCTCTGGCTCATTCAGAAATTCGAAAGTAAAATTCTTCATTGGTCGCACAAGTTGCTCTCACTTGGAGGTCATTTGGTCCTGGTACAAGCTGTACTTACTAGCATCCCTGTGTATTGGATGGGTCTCCCCCATACCTATCTCTATCATCAACAAGCTCAGGAGTCTTATTTTTGCTTTCCTTTGGGGCTCAGCTGGCAATAAGCACAAATACCATCTAGCAATCTGGCAACAACTCTCATGGCCAAAAAAGTATGGGGGCTGGGGCATTAAGAATCTGTCTTGGTTCTGTATTGCTTTAAGATTGAAAAACTTTTGGTGGGCCCTTCAGCATGATGGTATATGGCATCAAGTTCCCAGTCACAAATACCTGAAGCAGATATCTGTGGTGGATTGGCTATGTGGAAAAAACTTCTGTTCTCGCGGTGGCTCTGTATTTTGGAGGGGTTTTTTGCAAACTCCTCCCGTTTTGGGCCGTGGAGTTGCATGGAATGTGGGTGATGGCCACAGCATCTGCCTGGGCATTGAATCGATTTTGGGTGTTGACAAGTCTCTGTCTCTCCCCTTAGATCTTCTCAATTTCGTTGCTAACTTAGATATTTCTTCCCTTGCCAGTGCCCACAATACTCTACCGGGCCCTCATGACTACTGGTACTCTACTGTTGATCTGGGTATCGATGGTGAATGGAAAATTGCATGGGATAATTTTACTATCAGTATGGATAGGAGTGGCATTCGTCTGGTTTCGGGAATGGACTCTCTAGTCTGGTCTCTAAACCCGCAGAATGGTACTGTTACAGCCAGTGCGGTGCATGATTCCATTGTTTCATCATCATGCCCCCCTCTTGGCAGTAGACTCTTAGATATTATTTGGAATGGTACACTGCCAAAAAATATCAGTTGTTTTGTTTGGCTGGCTTTATCGAATAAACTGCTTACTTGGGATAACCTTCAGAGGAGGGGATGGATCAAACCCTCAATTTGTGCTCTCTGCTTAGCAGATCAAGATTGCACATAGCACCTCTTCGGCTTCTGCCCGGTCTGGTTGAACCTGCTCTCGATACTGAGTGAACAATATCACTTGGAACCTACTTTTCAGTCTGTGTCTCTTGTGGATCTCCTGGGGAAGTGGACTGATCGCTTCTCGAAGTATAATATCTGCTGTTACCTTCCCTTCTTTACAATGTGGGTTCTGTGGAATGCTAGAAATAAATCTATCTTTGAGGGATATAAGCTGTCACTGTTGGGCTTGATTCAGTAGGTGAATCACTTCTCTCAGATGTACTACCCACCTTCAAAAAAGAGGAAAAGACCCAGAATACTAGGCCCTGGTCCAAGTCTTGTATATTCATGTGGTTTTTTTTATGGTGCTTCAGCTAAAAGTGGTGGCATTGGGTACAACCTGCACTTAAATGAAACACATTCCTTTGAGTTTGCTGTGGGGGTCGGTCAATGCACTAATACAAAAGCAGAACTGGTTGGGCTTTGGGCCCTTCTACTTTCCACCCATATGATGGGCATTCCCTCACTCCAGGTGCTAGGGTACTCCTCAGTGGTCATTAACTGGGCAAAGGGCAAGTCTTCCCTGTCTCCACCTGAGCTACTATATTGGTGTAGGGAAAATAGGAAGCTATGCACACACTTCCTAGCTCTATCATTTGTCCATATCTACTGTGAACATAATCAGCAAGCTGACCGTCTCTCTAAAGCTGCTCTCTTTTTGGCTCTGGGTATTGGCACATACCACGAATTTTTTGAGGGTCAATTGACCTCCCATGGCAATATTAAATTCTTTTGAGTTGGTGCGGGACTTTGTGCCCTTTCTTTTTTGCACCTTATCTTCTTGTAGTGAGCCGGCTCCTTTAGTTTGCTGCTCACATGCTCTTCATGTACATGGTAGATATGGATGGAAATGACAGTTATTACTGATGGGTATATTTTTACATCATAGATGGCTTTAGACTCTCCCCCTCGGCACTCATTGAGTTGTGTGTCTTTCGGATGGTATGGCTTTACATCTTGTATTGTGTCCTCTCTGATTGTAGCCCATTTCCCGGGCTTGCTATGTAAGATGCCCTTTGATTCAATGAATAACAAGGACACGCTTTTTTCTTTCTGAAAAAAAAAATGGTCTACATAAATCTACAGCCGTTGGTAATACCACCATACCTATAAATTTGTTGTTAGCTAAGATTGATGCTCATTACTTCTACAAAATGGATTGTATCAAGGTCACTTTACTTTTCCTCTTACTTAGGTCTATTTTAATAATTATTTAGTTAATGGCATGTTTATTTTTGTCAAAATTTTATAAGCAAATTATTAATTTTTTTATTAATTTTTTTTTTCTCTATTTTTTGGGCAAGATTTCTATGCTACACTTTTTTTGAAAAAAAAATACATTATTTCATTCGAGCAAGAGTTTTTGTAGTCAACTCTTTCTATTTTTTTGGCAAGACATCCATGCTACACTTTCTTTGCAAAAGAAATAAAGTATACATGATTTCATTCTAGCAAGAATTTTTACAGTCAAATTTTGGAACATTTAGTAAATACTGCTACCAACCACATCACTAACATGATCGTAGTGCCGAGACATCGTCTGTGTCCTAATGCTTTCCTCGTCCAAGAAAGGGACGAGGAAAAGATAGAAAGAAAACAATACTGGAAAGAGAACAATATAGGCTGCCATTTTCTTCTTAGTTTGGAGAAGATACAACTCATACAAGGTTAACTCTTCTTAGTTTGGAGAAGATACAACTCATACAAGGTTAACATAGTTATGTAAATCAATGTATATAAAGTTCAAGTATGAATTTAATGTTTCAAAGCCATATAACCATTTTAGAGATTGCCTATTTTTATTTGTCCTTTGTCCAAAATTTGTTCTTAATAATTCTCTTTTATCACCTATCTCATATTGATCATGTTCAATATGTCTTGATCATGTTCAATATGTCACTTTGAATTTGTGGCTTTCAATATTTTCAACAGGAAAAGAAAGCATTTGATACTTGTTAATCTTCGTTTTCATTTCATTTGATAGTAAATATATAACTATTGCAATTTGCTATATGTCAATTATTTATTTGTTGCATTTTTTTTAAAGAAAGTTACAGAATAAAGGATAAGTCTACAAAATTGGCAAACCTGAAAAATTACATTAGATTTGGTTTAGTTATTATAAGAGAAAACTAGTGTAAAGTAAAAGTATCATAATGATAATCTTGATTCATGGACACATTGTGTTTATTGAATGTTTTTATTTTAGACATTGCTATATTGTTCCATTTCAATTTGTGAATGAAGAGTAGTTGATAAACTTTCTTTGTTTTTAATCAATTGTATAAAAAAATAGTAAATAGTTACCCAACTTTTTCTAAAATTAAATTATAATGATCTAGATCTATTATAACAAAAGTACTTATGTACTTAAGAGTATAAAGGGATAAATAGTAATAGGTTCTATTTTTCTCTGAACAAGAGCCATGAGGTGGCAATGTCCCCGACATTGTTAATAGGTGTTTCTATAAGATGAATGGCAAGAAGCTATTAACAAAGAGGAGAGATTTTTGCATAAGGCCAGTAGCAATTGTCTAGCAACATCATTCACAAGTCACCTACCTTTCAGATGACAAACCTATTGTTTTGCATGGATGCTTTTCTTTTAGATTTTCCTTTCTATCGCTTTTGTGTTAGAGGAATACCTCAAAGTCAAGAATATTTCAAAATGTAACACAATCATAGCCCTAAAAAACTTCAAATCTACATAAATTGTTAAGTAGAGAAAGATGATTTTAAATGCCATGTAATCATCAAGGTCTTCACAATAATGATAATTGTTAACAATCTAACTACAACAAAAACTTGTATGGTTGTTAGTTGTGCATTAGTTGTGTGGATTCGATCATGTCTCTAGTGTGCATAGATTACATGACTCACATATGTGCATGGCTAAAGTATGGCTCACATATGTGCATGGCTAAAGTATGGCTAATCCACAATAAAAATTATATCAATGTCAACAACCAATTTTGTCACATAATCATCAAATTACCATGAATCTATTAAACTATTATAAATCTTTCAAATTTGAGATAAATTAAATTCTATGCAAAATATAAAGGTTGCAGAAATGATGACAACATGGAATAGGATGGGACACAAAATTCAATAAAGACATGATCATCTACAACCAATTATTTGTGAGATAGATAATTTTCTATAAAAATATATTTAATAAAAAAATTACAACTATACCAAACAAACATTATATATTGACTACCAGGCCACATAAAAAAACCATTAACTTATTACTTTGGAGGTAAGATTTAATTTTATTATAATTCAAGACTATGATAATAACAATCTACTCATACATATATGCTGTTCCTGCATGATCCACTACTGCTACTGGTGTGTCTGGTTATGCTTCTAGTTCAACTGCTTTACCGACTTATTATGCTTCTAGTTCAACTGCTTTACCGACTGATCTACTGGTTATGGCTCTGCATCTGCTGCTGTTGGATCTACTGGTGTTGGTGCCTGGAATTGGCTCTAAAACTGGGGGCTCTAAATAGGCATACGGAGGAGATGACATGAGCCTTGGACCTATAATATCTAATTGGATCAAACACTCGGTCTCTAGGTTGATAGGACCTGGCTCAATAGACGCATTGCTTGTAATAGTAATAAGGTGATGGTTTACAGCTTTTAATAGATTCCAAGAACTAAAGCTTTATATTCTACCATATTGTTGGAAGACTCGAAGTCCAATTTTAAGGTGAAGAGCATGGAGCCCATTTCATCTTGCCTATTAACAATGTAAACACCTGCCTCGACCCCTGGCTTGTTTATAAAAAGTGACATCCACCTGGTGTTTGCCGGATTTCGACCCCTGACTTGTTTATAAAAAGCGACATCCACCTGGTGTTTTGCTGGATTTCTAGTTACTGGTATGTTTTGAGTCCTGGTTAGTTGCATCCATACTTTTAAATGAACCTAGACACCACGTTCTTACAACAGGTTTGTGAAAAACCCACGTGGCACTGTCAGAAGAATCTATAATCATTATGTGGAGCCACTAATCCTAATTGTGGCCATCTGTACCTCCCGGGTGTCAATCCTGACTCCGGAGGTCTCTGTGCCAATGTCTTAAACTTTTCAAAGTTTAAGTTTTTTTATTAAACCGAAACCAGAGCTCAGATTCAACATTACAATCTACTCTACAGATAATAGCTTTATGGATTTAGTATCCAGGGCTTCTTCAAAGTTACAGGCTGCAACGAGGGTGTTTTAAAAACATTTTTTACACTGCAAGTTACCATCTTTAGATTCCATTGCATTAAAATGCCTTGCTGGGCACTCTTTTGAGCTCTGGAGATGGTGTGAAACTCGGAGCTTGGGCCAGTCATTCCATGGCGAATGCTAGGGTTCGCTCTGGTCCAAAGAGAGTTCCACAAAAGAGGCCTTGTGAAAATTCGACTGCTTCTGTTCGTCGTCGCGGCATACCTCCCTCCCAGAAGCGTGGTAGACTCCGTGCAGGGGTCGAATCTCTGAGTAGAGAAGCAATACGCTGGGACGCTGATGGTGGGCTTGTAAACCTCAAGTTTGATCCATCAATGAAAGTGGAAAACCACAGAAACCGTAAAAGTATCAAAAGCCAAGAAAATTTGACATTTGGAAAGCCTCAAAATGCTTGGAGGCAATTTTACTTCTGGTAAACGTATGAATCCCACGATCCCTGAAAGTGTGGATTCCGAAAATACCAAAGGCCCTGAAAATCCAAAAAAACCCTGAAAATTTCGTGTTTATAAACTCCAAAATCTCTGAATGGCTTAGATATTCAAAGTCCAAGTACCGCAGAAATACTGAAAGCCTAAAATATAGAAATCATAAACATAAGATTGAAGCTGGAAGCAGGATTAAGGTCGAGGGTTCGTCGGGTGTTACTGCGTGCGAGTCTGTGTCCACGGAAGTTCTTTTAACGTTGGAAGACAATTCCTTGAACCCTGGGCGCAGAATTGCTCAAATTAGCGCCTATAAGGGGAACTGCAGATTAAAAAAAAAGGGAAAGCGCTGCCTTTGAAGAGTCGTGGAAGAAAAACGGTCTCTCGCTGGATGGATGATTTTGAATCTAAGAATAACTGGACAGATGGACTGTCTGTTGTGTTGGGTTTAGAAGAAGAGAGTTTGGCCAATAATTGTAAAATAATTAGTGTTGTGTGCAAAGATGGAAAATATGTGGTGCAATCCTCACGTTGTCAAGATGCAGTTGCAAAGCTGGACAACTACATCGATACATACATCATTCATAAATACATGGAGTAAGTCCTATATCCCTCGAGTATGTTAGTTTAAATTTCTTTATTTTTATTTGACAATTTTTTTTGGCTTGAGCCCGCGAAAATGTCACCAGCTGGATTCTTTACTTTTGAAGTTCGTAAATATGGGAAATGCTTCGGATGCTGTTAGGCTGGTAAATTTATGAAAATAAGGTCTGTATTAGTGTGCTATTATTCTTATTCAGCTAACCATGAGAGGCAATTCATCTTGTTCTTTTGTTTCGTTATTTCTTGCATTTTATTTTTCCAAGAAATAAGATATTTTTATATTTTCAAGGCCCGTGATGGCCACAATGCACATATATAATGCAGGTTGGGGCTACATGATAAACTTTTGGGCTCAGAAATTACTCCGTTATAGTTTACTAAGTTTCACATTCCATCCCTTATCTAATAAGTATTAGAAACTTAAGGAGAAAATATGCCTAGAACGTTGGGCAACTGACTCGAGTTGTCTGTAATATAGTCATAAGGATAAATAGTGAGCACTAATAGAGCAATAATCATGATCAGACCATATAAACTGACGGAATCTAGCAATCAGATGGGAAAAAGTCATGTAGGTCGACCAGACCAATCTCAGGTTGGACGACAGTCTTTTCTTCCTCTATGTAGACCAATTTATAGTTAAAGACAGAGCAGCGAACTGGAGAAAGAAAACAGAGCAGCGAACTGGAGAAAGAAAACAGAGCAGCGAACTGAAGAAAGCAAAGCACAGATAACAGATTGGAAAACTGCACACTACGGAGAGTATCTCGATCCGTTTATATTAAGTGAAACTAAGAGAGAAAACTGTTACAACAAACTCCGAGAAAATAGGATCTAATTAAGAAAACTCTAGTTCGTCTAACTGTCTCATTAATTCTCCAGTGACTTCAAGTCTTCCCCTTAATGGAGAATGGATTAATAGCTACACCTAACATTTCTCTAAACAATTCAAATTTGATCTTTCCGAGAGGCTTTGTGAAAATGTCAGCAGTATTTTCACAAGTATTACAATATATGAGATCTATTTCATTGGATTGTAGCTTCTCTCTAACAAAATGATACTGAGCATCAACATGCTTTGTCTTTGCATGAAAGATCGGATTATTTGCCAACTTGATTGTACTTTGGTTATCACATTTGATTACTGTAGGTTCCTTTTGTTCTTTTCCAACATCTTGAAGAAGTCTTCTCAGCCAAACAGCTTCACAGGTCGCTGCACACAGGGCCTTGTATTCTGCTTCAGTAGAGGACAGAGATACAGTAGGCTGCTTTTTACTGCTCCATGAAACAATTCTGAATCCTATGCTAAATGCATATCCAATGGTTGATCTTCGATCATCCGGATTCCTAGCCCAATCAGAATCCGAATAACCTGTCAACTCAACAACAGAAGCATCAGTATATTTAATACCAAAGTCAAGTGTTCCTTTTAGATACCTAAGTACCGTCTTTGCTGCATTCCAATGGCTTTCTTGAGGTTTTGCCATAAACCGACTTAGCACACTCACAGAATATGCAATGTCAGGTCTAGTTGTGGTGAGATAATTCAAACTACCCACCATCTGTTTGTACATTGTAGCATTCACCTCCTTTGAACCATCATCACAAGAGATTTTCACATTCTGCTGCATGGGAACAGTAGATGATTTACACTGATCCATTTTAAATCTCTGAAGTACATCTCTGACATACTTACTTTGACAAACAAATGTTTGACCTGCATTCCTCCAAACTTCAAGACCTAGACAGTAATGAAGCTCACCCAGATCTTTCATATCAAAAACTTGTGACAGCTGCTCCTTGATTTCATCAATCAGATTCTCTGCATTTCCTGTAATTATTAAGTCATCAACATATACAGAAATCAATACTATATACCCCTGCTCATCACATTTGATATATAGATTTGGATCACTCTTGCTCCTCATAAATCCCTGTTGAAGAAAGAAAGAGTCTATCTTCTCATACCATGACCGAGGTGCCTGTTTTAGTCCATACAATGCTTTCTTTAACTTACACACTAAGTGTTCTTTCCCTTTTTCCACAAACCCTTCAGGTTGAGTAAGGTACACCTCCTCTTTTAACTCACCATTCAAGAAGGTAGATTTAACATCTAATTGGTTTAGCTCCCAATTATACTTTGTAGCTAAGGCAATTAATAATCTGATAGTATTCAATTTAGCTACATGTGCAAATGTTTCATCATAGTCAATACCTTCTGTTTGTGAGTATCCCTTTGCCACCAATCTAGCCTTATATTTGTCTATGCTACCATCTGATTTAAACTTGGGTTTGTATATCCATTTGCATCCTATTGGCTTTTTATGTTTAGGCAATTCAGTCAATTCCCAGGTATTGTTTTGCATTATTGATTCATATTCCTCCTCCATTGCATTTCTCCATTCATCATGTGCAATGGTTTCATCAAAACTAATGGGTTCTATGACATTCGAAATGCTACTCATAAGGGCATAGTCTTTGTACCTTTCAGGAGCTCGAACCTGTCTTGAAGATCTTCTTAGCTGTTGATTACCTTCCTCTTCGCTGTGTGAACTTTTGTCTTCATCACTAGTTGAGCTTGGACTGTTTGTATCATTGAATCCCTCTTGATGTTGCTGCTGTTCCTGAATGTTTGGCTGCTATAATACAGTTTGTTGTTCTTGTGTAACCCCTTCATCAAGAACTGGTTCATCAAGAACTTTATGCCATTCCTCAGGGCTTTGGTTGCTGTTCTCTGAAATTTCTGTTTCCTGTTCATAGAAGAGTACATCTCTACTTGCAAATACCTTGTGAGTAGAAGGATCAAACAATTTATATGCTTTGAATTGAGAACAGTAACCTATGAAGATACATTTAATGGCTTTAGCATCCAGTTTCTTCCTATTTTCCTTTGGAATATGTGCAAAAGCCGTACACCCAAAAACTTTCAAATTCTGAACTACTGGTTTGAAACCATACAAAGCTTCAAAAGGAGTAATATTATCAAGACTCCTAGTTGGACTTCTATTCTTTAGGTAAACAACAGTATTTATGGCTTCACCCCAGAAGGTATTTGAGAGACTCTTACCTTTCATCATACTGCGTGCACACTCTACCCGGGTTCTGTTTTTCCTTTCAGCAACTCCATTCTGCTATGGAGTGCTGGGTACTGTAAACTGCTGTACTATTCCATTATCTTTGCAATATTTGTTGAAGTCCCCTGATTTATACTCTCCCCCTTGATCTGAACGAAGGATTTTAATGGATTTTTCTGTCTATTTTTCAACCATGTTTCGAAACTCCTTAAAGTACTCAAAAACATCACTCTTTCTTCTAAGAAAGTAAACCCATGTGTATCTTGTGCAATCATCAATAAATAGGAGAAAATAAAATGCACCTCCTAAGGATCTAGTCTGCATAGGCCCGCAAACATCACTATGCACAAGATCTAACACATCTCTTTTTTTCTTATCAGGATTAGAAGGAAATTCATTTCTGTGCATCTTTCCTAATGCACATCCTTCACAAGGAATGTTCACATTTTTTAACATGGGAAGTCCTTCAACCATATTATGCTTCAATAATAACAATAAATCTTGATGATTGATGTGACCATACCTTTGATGCCAAAGACTCTCTGTTGGCATGATTGCAGAAGTTAATGCGTAATGCTCTTTACTAGTAACATCAAGCTTGTATAGGCCTCCTACTCTGACTCCCTTTGCAAGAGTTTTGTGTTGGTCCAGTAAGTCCTTCACTATGCAGTAGTTTTTGAAGAATTCAACCTTCAAATTCTGATCTGTAATAGTAGACACAGATATCAGATTTTTCTTTATCCCTGGCACATACACCACATTGAGAATGTGACGAACACTACCATTTGGCAATGTCATTGGAATATCTTTGTATCCCTTGATCTGATAAGCACGGTCATCACCAAGATATATACTAGCACCATTCTGTGTTTCTTTATAGTTAGTATACCACTTCTTATTACAAGTCATATGCACTGATGCTCTGGAGTCAACAAACCAAGCATCAATATCATCAATTTCAACAGATAAAGCAGCATTAGACACAAACAGTCTGAGATCCCTTGAGTCAAAGTTTGGCGTTTTAGAAATATTATTAGCAATTTCATCTCTAGCCATAAACAGTTTTAGATCATGTGGTGAAGAGTCTTCAGCAAAATGACCTGAATGTTTTCTAGGTTGTCTATTCCTAGTCTCATCATTCTTTTTCTTATAACAGTCTTTAATAAGATGTCTAGGTTGAACACAATAAAAACAACTTTTTGACTCATTCCTGTTAGATGGCATACCTTGATTCGGTCTTTGAGGAGCTCTACTCTGTGATGACCTGCCTCCTCTACCTCTTTCTCTTGATCTCCCTCTCGGAGATCTCTTATTTGACCATAATGCCAAACCTGAATCTTGAGGCTTAAATTTCCCACGCCTCTCTTCTTCTTGCAGCAAGATACCTGTCAGCTTTTCAAAAGTCGGAGGTTTCTCCCTTGCTGCGAGACCTGTTATAAACATACGGTAGTCCTCTAGCATACCATTCAATGTAATTGTTACGCGATCAGTGCTGGAGACCTTTTCTCCTATGTCTCCTAGCTTATCTTTCACTTCTTTGAGATGACCCAAGAATGAACTAACAGACTCATTTGCATCCATCTTAATGCCTAGCAATTTAGTTTTTAAGAAAAGCAGACGATTTGTATTGCTAGTTTCATACAGATCTTTAAGTGCTGTCCATGTTTCAGCAGAAGTTTTAGCTTCTCTGATATGTGGAATAATACTATCTTTAACAGAC
>LPNX011193650.1:255290-333575 GCA_001517045.1 Pseudotsuga menziesii
GTCTTTGTTCTCGCGCTTATCCCAGTCTTGAATTGGTGCTGGTGTTCCACCCGCCGCTGCTACAGGTTTCGCTTCATCTCCATTGGTGATTGTCTAGACACCATAGCCTTCCATCAAGGTCTGCATTTTGAATTTCCAGTTTATGAAATTCAAGCCATCCAATTTGTTGGCCTCATTGAGATAGGTCTCTGCCAATGGATTTGACATCTTAGCAATGAAATCCCAGCGATTTAGCCTAGGCTTCTTCTCAGCTTGGACGGGCCTCTTCAGATCTTGGTGTTGGGTACTCTTTGGGCAGCTTCTCCTCAGCACTCTCTGTCTGACAGGATATCACAGGCTCTCCAAATCGTGAGCTCTCCAAATCAATAGATCTCAGACTCTCCACGCTTTCTCTCAGCAATGAATCTTCACGGCGATTTTAAATCTGGGTATGCAAAGACAACAGTTTTCTATTGAAAAAGATTACTGGATCGAAACCCTCGACAAGTTGGGGATTCAAATGAATACAAAAAAAAAACTATGAATTTTGTAGCGATTTCTTCCTCTACGACTCCACACGGCAGGCGGCTGAACTTTACACAGGCCTGTCGATCTTCTCCACGGTTTCTCCTTCATGCGGCAGCTGGGCGACTGGATAACATCCAAACAACGTTTCAAGTTGCGGCTCCTCCTGCGAATGGCAGCAATTTCTGTCCACAACGTCCCTAACACACGATCTTCACCCAGCTCCTCCTCAACGATCTCTGGCTCTCTCCAGTGATTTGGACAGTGATCCTTCCTCCACACAGGCAAGCCACCAGGCTCTCTCAACAGGCCATGAAAGGGCTTCTCAACATGCCAATCAGGCTCAATGGCTCTGATACCAAGTTAAAGACAGAGCAGCGAACTGGAGAAAGAAAACAGAGCAGCAAACTGAAGAAAGCAAAGCACAGATAACAGATTGGAAAACTGCACACTACGGAGAGTATCTCGATCCGTTTATATTAAGTGAAACTAAGAGAGAAAACTGTTACAACAAACTCCGGGAAAATAGGATCTAATTAAGAAAACTCTAGTTCATCTAAATGTCTCATTAATTCTCCATTACTTCAAGTTTTATAAACTATTTTGTTAGGTTTTCTAAATCATGGTAAAAGCTTACCTATGAGGCCAAAATTTCACCTAGAGTCTGAAAAGAAATGGAAAGCACCGATAAGGTTGGTTTGTGTCTCAGAGAGGAGGTTTCCTCGTTTCCCTACTCAAGACCAAGATGCTTATCGCATACTGGACTTTTCTCCTCAGTCATGCTCATCCATAACTGAAGTCACTCCTTTCTTTAGTTTTATTCCTAACCTTACTTCTTTTAAAGTCCCAACCCACTCCAAAATGTGTTACGACCGTAAGACTCCACGATCTCTGAGAAAAGAGCCGTAGGTATGAAACTTTAAGAGCTTATTTGAGAGGAAAAGCTTCACTGTATGGGGGAAAACTACATATCCGTAAGGAGGCTCCACCTATTTCTATCCCGATTGAAGCAAGCTTAGTACGACCGTATTATGTCCTTGTTCATCACCGACACTCAACTAAAACCATTAAATGGAAAGTGAATTGCTGGTCACTACGGGTATTATCCCAACTAGAATTTATCAGAGGAGTGGGAATTGGAAATGCATACCCATGCACCAAGTTGTCATCGTCCTCACCGAGGACCCGGGTGAGCATTGATACTGAATCCTTGAATCACTGTTTTAACAAAATGATATATTATGGAGGTTCAGCATTCTCATGTATTTTGGCTTGCTCATGAGTAGGCACAGTATCAACCTTAGACTTATACATGTTATTATTTGTTGTACAAGCCCATGTTTTTTTATCAATATCTATTTTCTTCAGTGGACAACCCGGTTGAGGAGGTAGCAAAATAGTATGATATATTAGAGTAACAAGATCTAATTGAACGGCCATCTCTAAAACCTAATATTTTGACACCTGAGCTAGTTTGATTTTAACAGAAATCGCATGAGTCACAAAGAGAAACAAGTTCAAACCAAAATAAGAAAAATTCATTATATACCAAAACAAGAACAATTCCTTGTGTATTTGCAAAGTTTAAAATGCCTAGTTACAGTAACAAGAACTGATTAAGCAACCACTCCTGAATTTGTGCTATTTTAATAGAAATTGCATGAATAACAGACATACAATTTCAAAGCAGAGCAACAATAAATCATCATATATTTGCAGAATTTGAGATGTGCAGAATTACCTAGGCATCGTAGGCTTCGTTGTCGATGGAGGAAAAAAATGGTCAGGGTTTTCAGTGGCTTGAAACCTTGGCGCACAAAATGAAATGAAAGAATGAAAGTGAATGTGAATGGGAATGGAAATAGGGCCCGACAGGCATAATCAAAATTATTCCGCCACACTAAATGCTAAGTTAACCTAATTTTACTCATTAAAACTCAACATTGATGTGATTGTACTCACTTGAACTGAACATCACACTAAATGCTAAGTTAACCTAATTTTACTCATTAAAACTCAACATTAATGTGATTGCACTCACTTGAACTGAACATCAATCCTTTATGGTTATTATTATGTTGTGTTGGCAGTAAGGCTATCATTCGGCGGCAATCTGTCCTTTATTACTAGGGGTGCAATAAAAGAACGCCCTGTTGCAAGCTAAGAAAGGAGATGTGGACATATACAACAAGAAAGACAATTTGAAGTGTTGATACAATATTTTAAAGACAGTTGATACAATGTTTCAGAGATGATTTAGGCCCTTGAATAGTTAAACAATTTATGACTTAGTAAATTATGGGTGTAGATTGTATCATAGTCAATTAGACACAACTTAAGCGTAAATTTTTTTGCTTAACCATTCATGAACTGCTACATGCACTTCGGCCTGATGAAGAGAAGCCACTTTGCCTGTACCAATGGCCCAAACGGGTTTATCAACGTCATCTTCAGTTAAAGAGCTTTTAACTTGGTCAATGTAAACAAATGGGGGTGATATGACACTATCAACATCATCTTCAAGTTTTGCGCTGTTCAATTCAATAACAAGCTTTGAAATGGAATCCTTTGTACCATTGCATTTCCAATTGCCTCCAACGAAGAACTTCTCGGTGCTTGCCATGGTGAAAGCTGCATTCAAACCCATATAAGTTAATTTTAGAATACTTGCTTGGAAAGGATATCAGAGACGAATAAAGTACAATATCCAAGCTTGATAATCTATCAACTCAGTCCAAGCGCCTTATCAAATTGATATTCTATCAACCTAAGTGTTTTCTAGACTACCTAGGCTATACAGTAAAAAATATATAAGATTTGAACAAATTCCAGCTCTGAGGCAAGCATGTCTTTAGGTTAATCAAATATCAAGCCTTGCAACAATGAAGTCGAAAACTAGTTAATCACCAACTTCTTACATGTAAAGAAAAAGGCAATATGCAAATAAATGAACATGGATCACCACAATCTTCTTCACTCCATTACACCTGTTTCTTAAGCAACATTACAGTGTTTCATAAGCATGAAATATGTTGCACAATTTGAGGAGAGCTGCAACTGAATGTTGCATTGCATTCAGTTTCAAGTCCCTTGACATAGGCTGTAAAGAAATAAAATGGAAAGAAAAATGAATCCTGCCGAGGGCTTGAACATTCCTTTGCATTTAAGCAAAAAAGCAATGCCTGGAATCATAATCAAACATAGAATCCAGGCGTGTCAATCTAGCAAACTCAGATCGAACATATGACTAGGAATTGAGAAAACAGACTGCATGCAACTAAGTGGACTGTCGCAGAGCTGGACCTGATTTCCATGGACGCCATTCTTCAAATCCTCCCACCCCCAAAGCCTAAGTTCTTCTCATTCTCGACCCCCTTTTTCATAACAATTATTTATTCAAAAATTTAAACGTTATTAATAATGAAAATAGAATAAAAATAGAAGAAAATAATTTTTATTTTTTCTTAGACATTTACCTTGAATCTCATTCAATTACCCAATATAATGGTCATGATGATAATTTATCACATCTTCTTAAAGCATACTTAGATAAAATAACTATGGCAAAATGCTATGGTCACAATGAAGATAATTTATCAGATTTTCTTGCCGTTCTTATATAACAACACCATTGGAAAATGATTAGAGATATTTGTCTTTTTCTTGGTTAAATACCAACCATGTCAGGTTAAATACCCAAAAAGTAGATAAACAAACAGAAATGCCCAAGCTAGAAATTGAGCATAATGATACACTTGGTAATGTATGATAAGAGATTTATAATTTGGTAACTTTGAATTTTTTTGAAAGGTTTTAAATCACTATTTTGTTCAAAATATCTTTAGTAAATGAAAATTCCCTTTAAAATGATAAGTTGTCATATTATATTATAAAAGAAACATTCTTTTTATTTGCTGGCATCTATTTCATCCAAATCATAGTAGACCACACCAACCAACAACTTGGCTTTTGTTGAAAAGACCTACACTTTAACCAAATAAGCTAATAAAAATTAACTAAAAATACATCTTCAAATTAAATACCAACAAACATATAGATAAAAATATACAAATTAAAAATTAGACATAATTTATAATTTGTTATTATTTTGCCACATGACCTAGCATATCATTTGATAGATATGGAACACTTATACACTTTAATGACATCAATGTTCAATAACTTTTTGACATTTAACTTTAAAAAAAATTATATTATTATGAATTTCAAATAAAATTTTTATTTTTTATGTTTTTATATTTATATATTTTAACATTAATTAGAAGATATTAAAATATAATTAAAAAATAAAAATATAAAATATTAAAATATAATTAAAAAATGAAAAAATAAAACTTTATAATTTAAAAAATATATATATATCAACTGTACAAAATCACGAAAAACTCTACTCATAAGTAACTCCCCAAAACAAATATAAAAGATTATGATAACGTGACATGTTCCACCTTGTAATGAAAATTTTCAACTGCACAAACACACGAAAAACTCTACTCATAAGTAACTCTCCAAAACAAATATAAAAAATTCTGACGTGACACGTCCACTGTGTAATGAAAATTTTCGCTTACAATCTCAATTTTGATGGGACGATGTGTTCTATATATTGGAAAATCTCCTTAACATATAGTTGTTACTTATTTTTCCATATTGCATGGGTGGATTTTTTGGTATTTCTTATTATAAATCTTCTTGCAGGTGTGATATTTTTGCTATTTATTATTAAAGATCTTCATACGTTATGATGAAGACATATCGATATTGCGATGTCGAATTCAGTAACCCATTCTTGGAATTTGAATATCAAAATGTTTGTCCAGAACTATTTTTCCATATTTAACGGTTTAGATTTTTAACTCCAGTCAGATAGAATGAGCCAAGAACGAAAAACATAATTCCATAACCGTCTTTTCTGACTTGTGGAATTTATTTCAAATTCCTAACCTGGTCGGTCTCACACATAAAAGTCAATCTGTGACTTTTCTTTTGCAAATGACGGGGTGGTTGGCTTATTGACATGACCAACCAGGTTGGACAGGTGGCAAAACAGCGTATGCCACTGCGTCGATATTTTTAATTGTAGTCGAAGTGTATGATATTTCGTGATTAAACCCCTGTACATGTAAACGTGGTGGAGTAAAGAGAGGAGTAGGTTCGCTTGAATTACCATTACAGGTCCAAGAAAACACTTGGAGAGTGGGCTATAGAATGCCCCAATCATTTAGATCTTACCCATTTTTTTTTCAGGAAGAAAAAATCTGTCCTTGATATTCTATTAAGAATCAAAGGGCATTATTAGACACCCACCCTGGAAGGGTTACATCAAAAAGGATATAGCTAGTCGAGTGAGATCTCATCCAGTCGCAGCTAGGGGGAATGGCATGCAATAGAAAGTGATGTTCCCATCAGAAAACTGTCTCATCATGCAAAGGATCTATCACATCCAGACCAATCTATCGTGAACCAAAAGGGTCAGATTCTGCGATCCAAAAGGAGTTACTCAAGTATCACAGTACAAGAATCCAGCGGGGGAGAAAGGACCCCAAATAACATAACTCAAATGAGATGGAAGGAGTCACAAGTGACCAAATGGTCATCTAAAAATTCTGAAAAAAAACCAAGACCTGGTGATAAAGTGAGTGCTGATTTTGAAAGACGGTCTGCTCTACAATTGTGTTCACGATAGATGTGACTGAAAGTGGGATCCTGGAAGCTTGAGATAAGCTTTTATGATTCCCTGCACTAGTGATAAAGCTCTGGTGGGGAGAGAGTAGTAATTCCCTTGGCCTGATTGATGATGACCTGTGAGTCACCAAATATGTGGGCAAGAGGAATTCCCATCATTTGGGAGGAGTGCAGAAGGCCCCAGAGGCCCAAGAATTCTGCCTTAGTATTGGAACCAATTCCGACCCCCAACGCAAAATCCAGATGATGATTCTCGTTTAGGAACAAGCTAATTCCAATTCTAGTAGCAGAAGTAGTCGAGGAACCAGCAACAGAAGTAGTCAAGGCACCATCTTACCCATATCATTATGCATGATTCAATCAATGAATCAACTTAGTAATACACAGTCTATTGCTATTCAAGGCCTCTTGTGGGGATTTGATTTAGGGCAGGGCAGTCTTAGTTTTAATGTTGAAGTGCGCATGACTCCCTCCTAGCATGCATGCAGTTCACGTTAGACATTTACCTTGAAGTCTCCTCTTGCATGACTCCCTCCCAGCATGCATGCAGTTCACGTGGCATCACATGAGAACCTGGCATCCATCCATGAGCTCTCCTCTTGCATGAATCCCTCCTAGCATTCATGCAGTTCACGTGGCATCCACACGAGCACCTGGCATCCATCCCCATGAGCACTTGTGGGAGGTAAAGATACACTACAAGAGACAACATACCTCTGGCATTCAATTTTTCCACCCATTTCTTTCATCGATAGTTTGGAGTGGTGGTTGCTCAATGCCCCTTCCTCACTCCCCAACCTGAGCATCCCTCTGGAGTGACGGATACACAGCCCACCCTTTTGCCCTTCTCTTTGCGCGAGCAAGTCATTAGTGGAAGGTGACTTGCAGTTTTCTCATCACCATGAATACATAGCCCACACCATGAATACACTTTTGTGAGGTGATTTGCAGTTTTCTTACAATTTTGTGTAGTTACATCAATTAACCAATGTTTATTCATCATTTTGCAGAGCATAGCACACCATGAATACGCTTTCTCTCAGGTGATTTGCAGTTTCTCATCAATTCCATCGAAGCACACCATGAATACGCTTTCTGTGAGGTGATTTGCAGTTTTCTCATTAGTTTTGTGTAGTTACATCAATTAACGGATGTTATTCCATCATTTTGAAGAACCTGGAATTGTGATCTGTCTGTCTTTGATCATTTGGATACAGAACGAGGATTGGGTGGGCATTCGCCATTGACGAGAAGGATTCTGTTACTCTTTCACAGGTGGGTTTCATACTTTTCACTTTATGTTTGTTTCTGTGTTGTGTTTCTTTGGTTGTTTTCCTGTTGATGGGTTTTTGAACCCCACTACTCTTCGGTCACATATTCTCTTTTGCGAAGGATGGAGAGGATCTGCTGGCTCGTGGAACCTATTTTTAGAGGCTTCCAAGTGTCAATTTGAATGGATATGGCTTTTTGGATGGGTTGGTGGTGGTTTTGTGTGTGGTCCTTTCTTGATACTTAGGTTTTCAAACAGCCCATTTGGTTGAACATTGGTTTTGGATGAATCGAGACAGTTATTCGATGAATTCTTGTATGGCTGATTTGGTGGTTTCAATAATACCCATATGCTTGTTTTTTTTTTCATTTTAGGAATGTCCATGTGATTGCCATAGTTGTTTTGGTATATGTCTGGTTTACCATCGGTGTCCATCGGACTGATTGTGGTTGTCTTGACACTGTCTATCAGATCTTTGGATGGCCCATATGTTGTCTGTTATGCTTGTTTTGGGAATGCCCATATGATTTTTGGATTGCTGTTATGACTGATTGTGGTGGTTCTGGGAATGTTCATAAGATTGTTTATGATGGTTATAGGAATGCTTAGAAGATTGATTATGATGGTTTTTAGAATTTTGTAAATGCAGATGTAGTTGTGTGACTGGGTTTTGTGATAGCCCACACGGTCTTTTTTGGTTGTTTTGTGAATCCCCATGTGACCGTTGTTGGCAGTTTTTTGAATGAGCACATGACGGATTTTGGCGATTCTGTGAATGAGCATGACTAATTTTGGCATATAATTTGTGAATGTCCATATGACTGAGTCTTTGGTGGTTTTGTGATTGACTGTTTGACAATACGACTGACTGTGTTGGCTTGTGAATACCCATATGATTGATTTTGGTGGTTTTGTAAATGCCCATATGTCTGATTTTGGTGGCTTTATGATTGTAGGAGTGTGCATTTTGATACAGTGAAAAGTAAAAGGGAAGTATATTCTAGGATATGCAACATTTGATGGGATGAGTTGGGAAAGCTTTTATCAAGGTTTCTAATCAAGGTGTTATTGCATTATTGTACACAGAGCAGTAGGATTTACTAAAGCCTCAGAGAAAGATAAGCCATGACAAGACCTGAGCTAAAACTGCAGACGATGGTTGATGTGTTCAAGCAGGCTCTGATATCTTTTGGGGCCAATATACAGGTTCTTCTTGTTATAGCAGCACTATCCTCGATGTATAATAATGCAATCGAGAGTTCTATAGGCTTGGTTGGTTTACCTTTCAATGTATCGCATGGAAATTTTTCACTTGAATTTGATCACCGTGGTAAACAAAATCACAACCCTTCAGACAGTGCTTCTGGTATACCTCAACGACAGAAACATTTTATAGATTGGAATAGTAATGCCATTGGGATAGGTGGTCAGGCCCGTCAAGAGAAGGAGCCATCCCTAGGTCACTTGCTTTCATCATATTTTGTGGGACCGCCTGTTGATGAAGCAAATGGACATATGCATGACTTGATTCATGGTGCAGATGGGAATACATTTGGTGGTGGTTCAATGGAAACAAACAAGGGTTAAAGTGAACAAGTTTCAAGTCCTCAAGAAGAGCTCCAGGGAAGAAGTGAATCAACAGGGCACATGGATGGTCAACAGGTTTTTGCTTATGATGACAGTGATGATACATGTTCAAACTATATGAAAATAAAGATGATGTTTCTAATTCGGAATGACATGCAGAAGGAGATTACTGAAGATCTTGAAGAATCAGAAGATGTTGGAATCTTTGCAGGGAGGTTATTTGGTGGAAGGGGCTTCGATCATCAAGGGGCAATGCCTCAAGGAATTGGTACTACTGTGTTTTTGATACTCCATACATAATCCTTCCTCATCATGTCCATTTTGGTTTTTGTATTTTTTTTTTATTGGGGTGTTTTTGAATGCGAGTGATCGGGAATTTTTCGTACAAAGAATCGTAAAGATAAACTTGAAGATCTGAGCAGCAAATCTTATGGCTAGTCTTATGGCTGCTTCCTGATTCCTGATGGCTGCTTCCTAATGCATGCCCGTTTCTCCACTGAAAACTTCAGGTACTTGAAAAAGATGGTCAGAAAAAGATAGTACAGGAGCATGTGCAGGAGCATTTAAGGAGGAGCAGGTGTCAGATAAAATTCAACGAAAGAGATTAACCCAATCGTCGGACGAAAGCATCCTATGGCGGGAAAAAAAAACCGCATTAATTCAGGGAGTAGAGTCCCACTTGTTGAAACGCCTTACGGCGTAATTATGTTCTATTGGTAGTCAATCTATTGAAAGGATACTAAGTATATAATCAATATGCAAATCTTCTGTAGTAATTGATTTAATGAACTTAGTAAAAATGCTTACCTCACCTCAGCTGCCAACATTGGGGGAGCGTTTTCCAACCTTGACGTCACCCACTCATGGACTAATCAAATGGTTAGAAAATTCATAATTTAAAAATAATTTAATTATTTTTCATTTTTGATATAGTTAAACCTTGGTTTTTTAAAATATATTGTGTTCCGTACAGACAAACTAATATGGGGAAATGTTTATATATGTTCGCATAAAAACAAATTACAATGCAAATAAAGGAAGTGGTAATGTGAGAGACATTTCCACATAATGACTCTTGTTTTTATTATTATGATTAATATATCAAAGAATAATCTCCAATAAAATATTGTCTTAATATAATGTATAATGTATATAGATTCACACTGAAGCTTTCAACCTACTTTTTGGATATGGTCTCTTGAATTTATATATGACATTTGGGAGCATTTTCTCCGCAAGAAATGTTTTTGGAAATCTAACTTACTAGGTGAGGTTCACTCCATCATTCTTCTACAAAACAAAGGAGGTTGGCAATATATTAAAATGGTTTGCTTGTATGTTTTTTTTGGAAGATTAGATGATGGTTTTTTTTTAAAATTTTAATATAATAAAATGTATATATACTATCATTTGCACCAGAAGGTGCAAATGAATGTCGAGAGGGTAAAAATATTGAATCTTTACCGCAACAAATTCTCTGCAATAGATTTTTTGTGTTGGCACGGTTCGTTTATAAACCTTAAAACCGAAGGAGAAAGCCTTAGAGATCGTCAATGGGAATCATAAAAGACCGACCCGCATATAGATTTTTTGGGGTCATTTAGGACCATAGGATTAAGATAAATGAACGATCGAGATTAAACATCGTGGGATGCGGGATTTTATCACGAGATCTAAATTTTATTGACTATCCCACAATCTACGCGAGCCGCGGGATGACAAAAGCACCGAAGTTTTTGTTGCATGTTCGCGCAACAAAATCACAATCCACAACCCAAAAATTGTGGGATGCGGGTTGCTGGATGTCGGACTTGCGCACAAAAAATATTTTCGTATCCCGCATCGAGTGTCCTACAGCTTGCAAAATGCGGGATGCGAGATGAAAAAATTGCCGAAGTTTTTTGTTGCGTGTTCCTGCAAAAAAAATTACAAAATACAAGTGGGATAGTTAATAAAATTTAGAGAGAGGCTGCCATTTATTTCCATTCTCTTTTTTCACCTTTGAGAGAGGTTGACATTTATTTCCATTTTATTTATTTTTCCATGAGGAAGGGTCTTATTTCTTGCGTTTACTGTAATTTTGAATTTTGTGTTGTTTAAATTATTGCTCGGATTTAGCATTTTAATCTTTATGTTGTGTGTTACTTTATTTCCTGTTGAATTTCAATTCCTTTCATAATTGTTGCATCTTCTAGAGACAAATAGTGCCTGGACAATTAAGTGATACACGGAGACACAAATTGGAGGCATTATCCATTTGCACAAAGCTATTTGAAACATACAACATATTGTTCAATTTATAAATTTATCAATTTAATATAGTTTATCAATTTAATTTAATTTAATATTATATTATTAATTTACCATTTACTATTTACCGTCAGCTTTCTGCAAGGTAGAGTTTCCATAATGTGGAAAGGAGAAAGTGAAAAGGTAAATTGATAAATTGATTATCAATTTACCTTTCTGCTTTCCGTAGCATATACTGAGAGATTCCTAACCTGAACAGGTTAAGTTGTTCAAATGTTGGATAAGTTACAGTTTTTTAACAGTTCAAGAAATGTATTTTAATATGATTTTTATGGAGAAAAGATTTGAAACTGTCACATTGGATAACCGATTGTTGAAGTTGAGAATTTGTGAATCAACTATCACATAAAAAGACATCAAAACTCAAAAATGAATGTTGGCTTATGCAAAAAACAAAACAAAAAAACTTGAACACAAAGCTACCATACCCTAATGTGAAAAATAACAAATGTAAGTGGAAGAGCCACAAATGAAACAAGGAAAACTTGAAATAATTACCATTCTTCTCTTAAGTACTAAAAAAAACATGCTAATTAAACAAAGAGAACTTGAAATAGTTTCTTAAATGAATTAATTCAGAGTCACTAAGGTTTGGTTCAGAGAATTGCTTTAAAAAATGCTTTCATAGTTTGGGTTGTTATTTAAATCAGTTACATAAAGTACAATATGATTTTCTTTACCATTGCTCATTATTGACTACACAATATTACTCTGAGTCTCTTGTCGAGACTCCAAATGATCCTGAAATGTAATTGAATTATTAACAATGTAAGAAGACCCCAAGTTTAACCATAGACTATTAAGATTGCTCTTATAAGCAAGTACTGTTTTGGAATAGATTAACCATAAATTAAGCACAACTTGAAATAAACAAACCTTAACCAACTAATAGTATGATACGGCTATGGTTTGAAACCCTGGAACGCTCAAAATCTTGTGAAATGTAATAATTATAATGAATTTGCATCTTTGTTAATATAAAATTACAGAAAGGTATAGCATTGGATGCAGTAAGCACACTGGGTTCGACCACGTCATGTGTCCTTCCCTGGCTGTGTGTTTCATGCTCAAAGGTGCCTTTTTGCATGGTTTCCGTACTGGAAAAGGACTTTATGTGCTTTCTATTCTCAGCCTTGTCCACAATTCCCCTATGTCTCGGTAACATTGTTGTATGAGGGGACTTGGAGAGGGGCATTCTTGTTCTCCTCACCTCGCATGGAGTGGGATCTCCTATAGGCAATACAGTGGGGTGTGTCCTCAACCTTGTCACCACCTCAGAGAAAATTAGCAAGTGGAAATTACAAATGAAGTGATGAAGACTTTGGACACCCACCACCCCAGTATGAGCATTCGCTTCGACTGGCTGTCGCTAAAAATGGCCCCCATGCAGTGGAAATTTGGAAGCTATGACCTTTTCGGGGGTTTCTCGGGAGACACTCCAGGAACAAGAAAACCCTGGTATCGTGCAGCTGGAGGTACGACTATCTAGAAATATTCAAAGTGCATCACATCCAGGTCTTGATGGTTGGCGATTTCAGGGGTGTAGACAACCAAGATGATAAAGGAACATAATTTCATGTTCGCCAACCATTAGTACCCCCTGAAAAATTAGCTTCTCGAACCATACAACTGTTGCTGTCTGCAAGAAAACTCAAGACCTCACGTAATTGAACACTTTTGGCCTTTCTCTCAGTGTTCATTCATCCCTGTTTTTCAGCAGCTCCAGAGGGTGGTGCTATATAGGGTGAGCCAGAAAAACCCATAAATAACTTGCATAGTTGTACACTTGACAACTAGTCATCATAACAATAGTATGAGTGACAAGTGGGTGAGGATCTTCATTCCTTGCGGAGAATCCAGTCAAGTCATCTCCTCTGATATTCAATTATCATACTGGCCATGGATAAGACCTTAGGTGTTTTCCCCCGTTGCTACCCAGGTGGGTCAAGGAATTTGGACTTGACCTTCCTTGCCCTTTCGCCTATGCCGGAGGTGGGATAAGTGCAGATTCAGCTGGCCACGTTTCTTTGCTTCGTGTAGATTCCAGATTTGTTGTTTCAAATATCTAAATTTCATGATGGATCCTTGGAGTTGGGACAACATGCGATGCTGGGGACATGGTCTTGACCTATGGGGTGTTGTGAATGGCGTATGGGGACTCGATTACTTGTCAGAAAAAACATATCGTATGTGGGAATGTCCTTTTTGTACCAGGTTCATCAAGATATTTTGTCCACACTGGCGTTTTGCACGCAGTTGGGCTATCAATCGATCTCAAAACTCAGAACAACGAATCCTCTAGCTCCACATAGATTTCATTTATAATCCCTTACGACCTTTAAGTGTTAATCTTCTCCCATTATATTCACCGTGGATCAACTTCTTTTCAATATTTGAGTCTTTTATTCACGCGATTTCAATATCAAGACCCGAGGCGAACACCTGCATAGTTTAATTCATCAAAATCAACAGAGACCCTCGATCTGCAACCTGCCTTCATCTGGACCTCCTAATCCTGGGTACGTTTGATATTTCACCAAGCTGGTCCGTTTCGATCCATCGCGCAAGTCTCATCTGCTGAATATGTTCGATCCATCGATCAAAGATCGAATTACATATATATTGTCGATCGCTATGGCCTTGACCACTTTTCATGATTTAAAAATTTGACTCCGTCTGCAGTATTTGGGATGGTGGAATCATGCACAACCGTAGATCTTCTCTTTCTCTTATCTCCGTCGTCAGATGTTTTCGCCCTTTAATCCATTCCACGATTTGAAAAGTTTCTTTGCCTATGCAAGTTCACCGCGCGGGATGACTTAGAGCCGTTGATCTCATCTTGTGTTGATGTTGACCTTTTAACCTTGAACCCACTTAAGGGACTACGCGGATTTTCAACACTAAATATTTCCTTGCAGCTCTGTCTTGCAGAATCTCGCTCTATCGTTAATCTTCCTAGTCATGGATCTAGACCGTTGATCTACAACACTCATTATCTTGTTTCCCCTGCTGCATCTTTTGACAATAGAAGCATCTATCACCGTAGATCAGAATTTGCCCTCGATCTGATGGCTCTTGATGACAGAACCTACTAACACGATAACTTGACATGCGCTTGCACCATTCTTCATTGAATAGGGTCAATTTCGAATGCTTTAAGCCCATCATTCACAAATTTAAATACATTTGAAAAAACATTTTAATTAGGATTCGAGCCAAAGTGGGACATTTTCATCCATCCATACTCGGAATGGCTATTCATGTGCCAATATGTAATGAGAGGTCCTTCGTAAGGGTTTTTTTAATGAGTTTTTATTTTAATTTTTTTCCGTTTCCATTGTTTCCATTATTTTGTGTTTCTATTGTTTTCATTGTTTCCAATATGATTTTTGGTTAAACTGTTAATATTTATTTATTTTTATATAAATTTAAATTATTTATAATTTCATTAACTCTCAACTCCAATTTAAGAGGTTTCCAAGTCATTGTCCCGGAATATTAATTCTTGTAAAACAAATAAAGAATATGTATTTCCAAATTTATTATGGATATAATTATAATAAAAATGGATTAAATTTATAATTATAATAAATATGGATTGAATTTTTGAAGATTATGGATTCAAGAAGTTTGATTCATGTGTACATATTCAGAGCTTTAAAGATTGAATTTTTAAATTTAATTTAACTTATTTTCGCTTGAAAAAATACTATCAATTAATTAAAAAAATACAATTAATTAAAATAAAAACCAGTATATCTCAATGAGTAACAGGTCTCCTTCTCGATTTACAATTTTCAGTGCGGAATGTGGAAATCGGGTCTTCCACTTAGGAAACAGGGTTGCCTCACTTTCAATATTTTCTGATTCGAGATGAGCAAGTCAGCTCCTCCACTTACGAAACAGGGTTCCTGCACTCTTAAGCTTTTCCACTTCGGGATGCAGAAGTCACGTTCCGTAATTTTGAAACTTGCAATTCTTCACTTTTTTGGGTTCCACACTCAGCTAATTAAAATTTTTATTGTGTGTGAGTTGGTCATCCCGCATCCCGCATGCCGCATCTGCGGAATGCGGGTTACGGGAATAATTGAATAAACTGTTACCGATTTTGTGATCCCGCATCCCACATCCCTCATATGCGGAATGCGGGGTGCGGAACTGTTAAATAAAGTTTCAAATTATAATAAAATCCTACATCCCGCAGGCCTAATCTCGATCGTTCATTTATCCTAATGCTACGGTCCTAATGGAGTCGGGAAATCTATATATATTTTAGTCTTTTGAGATTTATTTACCATTTTAACTACTGTAAATTGCTATTCTGCCTTAAATTTCCTTGTGTTTTTTATCAGTCAATGTTATCATTGTTTGGTATGGTTACAGGTTAGTATTTTAGTCATTTTCATAATTGAAATTGCTTACTGTTGTTTTGGGTTAAATTAGTTATAATTAAAATTATGGGATACCAACTATTGATCTTCACCAGAGCATTCCGCACTCATGTAATTAAAATTTTTATTGTGTGTGTGAGTTAGTCATCGTGCATCCCGCATCCCACATATGCGATATGCGGGTTAAAGGAATAATTGAATAAACAGTAAACAGTTTTGTGATTGCGCATCCCGCATCCTGCATGTGCAGAATGCAATTTGCGGAACGGTTAAATAAAGTTTGAAATCATAATAAGATTCGACATCCGACAGGCCTAATCTCTATTGTTCATTTATCCTAATCCTACAATCCTAACGGTGTGCGGGATGCAGGATGTAGAATGGTTAAATAAAGTTTGAAATCATAATAAGATCTTGCATCCCACATGCCTAATATCGATCGTTCATTTATCCTAATCCTACGGTCCTACCTGAGTCAGGAAAATATATATATATTTTAGTCTTTTGCGATTTCTTTACCATTTATACTGTTGTAAATTGTTATTCTACGTTAAATTTCCTTGTGTTTTTTACCAGTCAACGTTGTCATTGTCCGGTCTGGTTACAGGTTAGTATTTTAGTCGTTTCATAATTCAAATTTCTTACTGTTGTTCTGGTTAAATTATTTTTAATTATTGGTTTATGCATTTAACAGAATAAATAACCCCAAGATATCTCAAATTTCCTGATGCAAGAACCTACAGAGGGATATGCTCACTAAGGACCCAAAATTTGGCATTTTTTCTTATACTAGTGGAAGAGTTAGTGAAACCTACGAAGTAGATTGGTTTACGATATACTCCATTTTCGACAATGATGACCTTTCAGACATTTATAATGACCAGTCCTCCTACCAAAGAATCAGGGATTCCAGTATCCATTGCATTGCTACTAGACCTTCCATTCTCCCTTACAATGACGCAGTTAAATGGATTATTGAACACACCAACACAAAATACCACTCCTTCAATAGAAGCACAGAGTTGCAACTTACTAACTTTCGTCCTGATATTTTCACTAGAGCTTATCGTCTCAAGCCATGTAGTCAGCTCCTTGATGTTGATTTTGTCAAAGCGTCCATGTCCAGATATAATTTCGATGAAATGTTGAAGTCTTGGATGAGCGATCCCGATAGGTTTTCTCAAAGGAAGGATAACCTTTACCTTGTCGAGTGGTTTAGGGAACCCTACTCCCTGCTAGCAACTATGTTGTGCAGGCTTTACGGTCTCCCCAATTCTTCTTTTTTCAAAGCTGAATAGGCCCCAATTGCTCACCACGTTCTAACCACAGGAGAATCCTTTTCTTGGGCTTCCATTTTGTCCTTGGAACTTAGAACAATTATCCAGGAGTATCAAAAGGCCTCTGCAAAGAAGAAACCTAATTTCTTCTTTTCAGCCTTCATTATCGATGCATTTTGTATTGAGTTCCAGTTTTCGAATTTGGGATGGAACTGGATGTTATCAGCCCCACCTGTACACATTTACGATGTAGAATTATGGGATACCAAGTATGTGGCCAGGTTCTATGAAATTTGTGAAAACTTCTTTGGCCGTATTTATTTTCTATTCTTCAAAAGGGAAGCTCCAACCTTCTCGCTTGAAGCCAAGAACCTTATTGCTACCATGGGTGCTTGGTACATTGGAGAATCATTTGCATATCAAATTCTGGGGCAACAATACCGTCCATATGTTACCCAAAGCTATACTTGATAGGTTGGTTATTGAGGAAATATCTTTCTAGGCAGTGACTGAAGGAGTTTACAAAAAACTTGCTGCACCTATGAGAAGAGTTTGGCCTAAGTTTCCTCAGAACCTTGGACCACTGAGCATACCAACTTCTACCTGGGCTACAACATGTAGTAACCACATAGTTTCTTTGAAGCTGGGTTTTTCCAGTAAAATACAACATGATCCCAACTGTTTTGTTGATGTTCATCTCAGGAAGAACCATTTCAAAGCAGGTTATACTCATGAAGAAGTACCAGATGATTCTATTTACTAAGGAGTCGATACTTTTTCTGAAGTTTTAGCTAGAGCCAAAAGCAAAGAGGAAGAAATCCAGATCTTATTCTACTAGAAGGAAACCAGAGACAGGGTTCGGACTTATAGAGCAATGGAATTGGATATTCTGGAGAAGATGAGAAAAGGTCAGGAAGAAAATGGGGCTCAAGAAGCTAAAGATCCTTCATTGACAACTAGCTCAGCCATGGATAAAGGTAAAGGTCCTATGGAGGATGTCCCACAGGCATTTGTTGCTCAGTAGATAAAAACCTTGATTCATACTTCTCAGTAGTACCAACAATAGTTGACAAAGATGGCCTATGTGTTACACACTCAAGAAGTAACAACTACTCAACCTGCTAATAATGCTCAGGTAACTGCGACAACTCTTCAGGAACACTCTGATCAAAACACGGTTGAGGAGAAACCATTCAAAAGAATGAATATTCATCTCTCTTCTATCCCAGCTTCCACCATAGACTTAACCAATTCTGATGTTGAAGAAGGAGGAATTTCTCCTGTGGCTGTTACTAAAGAGGTTGATGATGGTAACAATTTACAAGCATTTATGAATTTATTTAGTGGGAGTAACAGAAAATCATCCTCTTTTGCTAAGAGCACATAGCCCACTCTAGGGTCTTATGATTTTTACTCAGCACTACTTATTTCATCGATTCAATCCCTATCTGCTTTTCCTATTGGATCAAATCTTTCACTTCCAGCATCCTAGTTGTATCATGTTTTGACATGTGTACCTGCTTCTATTACAACTATATCTGTACAACCACCCATGCCGTCATCCAATGCACCTCAAACTTGTAAGATTCCACTGCACATCCCTTCCTTTATTTCATCATTATCTTCTGTTTTTGAGAAAGTTTTAATGCCTACCTCATCATCACTTTCAGCTGATACCATTCAATTTTATCCCCTGAAACTCTATTCCAATCACTACTTAAACTTCTGAAGCAACTGTAGTCTAAAGTGGTTCTTCTCCTTTACTCTCTTCTCACGTCACTATGCCCATGACTTCTGTTACCATCACTCAGACTTGTCCCTTGGTCTCCATAGGGATTGACATTTCTAAACGTGTTCCTGAGAGAACACAACCCACTGGAGGGTCTAATGCATTTTCCTTAGCACTATTTGTTTCATCAATTGAACCCCTATCTGCTTTTCCTGTTGGATCAACTTTTTCACTTCCATCATCTCAGTTCTATCATGTTTCAACATGTGTACGTGATTCTATTACACCTATCTCTGTACAACCACCCATTTCGTCATCCACTACACCTCAAATTTTTAATATTCCACTACACATCCCTTCCTTTACTTCATCATCATCCTCTGTTTCTAAGAAATTTTTAATTCCTACCTCATCATCACTTCCAGCTGATACCATTCATATTTCATCCCCTGAAACCTCTATTCCAATCACTACTTCAACCTCTGAAGTAGTTGTAGTCCAAAGTGGTTCTTCTCCTTTACTCTCTACTCACATCACTATGCCTATGCCTTCTATTACCATCACTTAGACTTCTCCCTTGGTCTCCATATAGATTGGAATTTCTTCTATTGATGAGGTAAGAGATGAGTTTAATGAAGACATTGTAATCTCTCTTGGATATTATTGTTATGACACGTCTAACAAAGCAGTAGTTAAAAGAGGTAAGAAGAGAAGCAGAAATCAAGGTGATGTAGATACATCTCTCTCTAACCAGGTAGTGTGGACTCAATAGTCGGGTGACCCGCAGGTGGATGCTACAGATACCGCTTCTTCCTTGGGAGCTTTCACCGGTGCAAATTTCCATGCTATTAATAATTTGAACAACGAGTTTGACAAGAAAAAAAAGAAATAGCTAGGCTGAAAGAAGAGCTTGAACATGTTAAAGGAACATGAGGTTTATGTTGTTGGTTTAATGAAGATATCTGAAGAGAAGCAGAATGAGCTAGAAGTGAAGAATGCCTCTTTTCAGGATGAGTTGCTAGGTGAAAAGACTACCAATGGTTCTTTCATAAAGAGAATAGCCTTGCTTGAGAAGCAATGTGAAGATGCAACTGCAAGTGCAGCTTCATGTTCATTCTCTAAGTTCTCACAGGAAGAATTTAAGAAATTGGCTCTGAAGGCTAATCAAAAGCATTATGAATTAATTAGTGAGCTGTTCAAAACTTTGGATAGTATTTTTGAGACTCATCTTGCTTTTGATAAGATGTCTGCTACTTTGGAAGATCAGGTAGAAATAAGGGAGAAGGCTTCTAAAGCATATGATGATGTTGTATATTGACAAAGACACATGAAAGATAAGCCTGAGAACATCACTATTCTTAGCAATTTTCAGTTGAAGAAGGTCAGAATCATTTTGCGTGCTTCAGAAGATCTCAATGAAAAAATTGGTAAAGCTATCCAGAAGGCACAAGTTGTATGTGGGAGAAGGTGGTATGCTGCTGATAATTTAATGGACACTCTCTGTTTTCCTGTACTGGGTCTCATTGAGAAAGCATGCCCACCAAAACTTGTGATTGAACAAGTTGAACAGCGCAAAGGTGAGACAAAAGAGAAAATCCAGGGACTTAATCATACCGGCATTGATGATGTGGATCAGTTAATAAAACAACCACTTGCTATTGAAGGGAAGATCCATATCTACATTTGTATTTGGCATAAATTGGCAAGGAATGAACTAGAAGATCATAAATGTAATGCTCAACTTAGACTTGAATCCGTTGACTATCCCAACATAGGAGAACTGTTGGAGATTTGGAAAATATGGAGAGATATTCTTGGATATTAGCTTTATTTGGTTCTCTTGATCCCATTTTGAAGGGAATTGATTCCTTTGTAATAGTTATTTAAGGGGTAATCTTTAGATGTATTAGGGACTTTTGGAAGGGGAAACATTTGGACAAGATACTGAACATACCTCTGTGTACCTGAGGTTTATGTAATTTCTTACGGAACTTAATTTAAAAACAATATTAATATCATTTCACATCTCTTTTATTGATTTGATTAAATTTCTTTAACAGATCATGGTTTTTCCTGTTTCGGACAGATTAGTATCGCTACTAGTGTCTTGCAATTAATAGATGCATTTATGAATAACTTTGATTTCTCTCTGTTACTGATTCATGCATTGATGAAGCTTTAAAAGAATTTATTATGTTAACTGTCTTTATCTATTTCTGTAGATGATTCAACAGTGAAAGTTAGAAAGATAAACATGTTGATTTTTCAATCAATGTGCATTTGATTCTTGCGCAGGACATTTCAATGCCTTACAGTCTACGTTTTCACCCTTTGTTGTAAGTCTTAGAAACCTTTTTAGCCACATACACAACTGAGGCCTCGACAAGCTATAAAAATAGAAAACTAATATAAATAATTACCATGAGAATTAAGAGATTTAACTAATTTAAATAAGTAGCATTAGAATTAAGTCAAATATTTAATGTGTATGGATAATGAATGAATTGTGTTTTAATTAAATTTAAAAGGAATACATTTTGTTGAATAAAAGCAAAATCAATTATAATATGAAGTAATTAATTTGAAGTAAAAGTAAAAAAAAATGATATATGAAAGGAGTTTTAAAATAATAACTGGTTAAATTTGGTTAATTATAAATTAAATAATATTATTAGAGGAACCTGGACAAATGTAGAAAACAACTCCAGCCTGAGATTTAAAATCTTGAAGCATGGATTTTCTAAAGATGAAAAGAGCAAACTAAAATTTGTAGTTCTGAAAAACTAAGTCGAGAAGTCAACCCAAAAACAAATTGAAGTTCCACATCCCACTTTCCGAAATGCGGAAAACGGAAAGCGGATGAAAAAAACAATGTAGAAAAAAAATGCAAGTTCAGATTTCCCCATTCTGCAATGCGGAAAGCGAAAATCCAGAAATAAGATAAAAAATATGAGACAAATACTTTTCCATGTTCCACGTTCCACAGAGGAACACAAAAATCAGAAGTTACATGCTAGTAATAAAACTATATGTATTTCCGATTTTTGAATTCCGCAATGGGAAACACAGAATGCAGAATGTGCATTTGATTCTTTCGTAGGACATTTCAATGCCTTATAGTGTACATTCTCACCCTTTGTTGCAAGTCTTAGAAACCTTTTCAGCCACATACATAACTGAGGCCTCAACAAGCTATAAAAATAAAAAATAAAATAAAAAACTAATATAAATAATTACCATGAGAATTAAGAGATTTAACTAATATAAATAAGTAGCATTAGAATTAAGTCAAATATTTAATGTGTATGGATAAGGAATGAATTGTGTTTTAATTAAATTTAAAAGGAATAAATTTTGTTGAATAAAAGCAAAATCAATTATAATATAAAGTAATTAAATTGAAGTAAAACTCAAAAAAAATGATAACTGAAAGAAGTTTTAAAATAATAACTGATTAAATTTGGTTAATTATAAATTAAATAATATTATTAGAGGAACCTGGCCAAATGCAGAAAACAACTCCGACCGAAGATTTAAAATATTGAAGCATGGATTTTCTAAAGATGAAAAGGGGAAACTAAAATTAGTAGTTCCGAAAAACTAAGTCGACGAGGCGACCCAAAAATAGATCGAAGTTCCGCATCCCACTTTCCGCAATGCAGAAAACGCAAAGCGGATGAAAAAAATATTGTGGAAAAAAAATATCGAAGTTACAAGCTAAAAAATGTGGAAAGCGGAAATCCGGAAATAAGATAAAAAATATGAGACAAATACTTTTCCGTGTTCCGTGTTCCGTAGAGGAAAATGGAAATCGGAAGTTACAAGCTAGTAATAAAACTATATGTATTTCTAATTTCTGCATTCTGCAGTGCAGAACACGGAATGCAGAATGCGCAAATAAAAAATTGTGGGCAGTTTTTCATTTTTTCATTTCATATGGGCATCCTTGCTCATGTATTTTTTGTTTGCGTTCAAATCAGATCGCCCAAAATTATATTCATTGGTAACAAGAATTAGCAATCCCTTTGAATAATGATTTAAGATGAGCAAACCCTCAGAATTTTTACAGAACATTCAGGTTTGAATCTGGCAGCAGACTGAATGTATGAATACCTATGGCCAAAGAAACTCATTTCTGACTTAAACCTTGGCTGTGAAAGTATCTGTCAAGACGCTTAAGACCCAGATCCAAAAGTATATATATTTTCTTATTTTAATTTATTCAAACATCAATTTTCCACTTTCCGTATCGCGGAATGTGGAAATAAGAAATACATAAAGTTTTATTACTAACTTGTAAATTTAGATATCCGTGTTCCACACTGCGGAATGCGGAAATAAGAAATACAGAAAGTTTTATTACCCCCAGAATTTGTACAGAACATTTAGGATCAGCAATACATAAAGTTTTATTATCCCTCTGAAATGATTTAGGATCAACAAACCGTTAGAATTTGTACATAACATTCAGGTCTGAATCCGGCAATAGACTGAATGTATGAATACCTATGGCCAAATAAACTCGCTTATGACTTAAACCTTGACTGTGAAATGTGTTTACCAAGATGCTTAAGACCCATATCCAAAACTATATATATTTTCATGTTTTATTTTATTCAATTATAAGTTTTCCATTGTGGGCGTTAAGATTGATGTATGTTCATTCTCCAAGTAGTAGATTTCATTTCAGGGGATTGCTGGTGGGTTTATCTCTTATCATATAAAAATTGGGCAACGAGGGCTTGTTGACAGGAAATCCTTAATGTGCGTGGGAATTGATATTGGGGCAAGGCATGAGGGGGATGTGATTAATTTTATTTCGTAATTCCTTGTCCTTGGAGGGGTCATTTTGAAACATTATTCCCCCGAGAAATCAATGCATCGATGATTCTCCCCTCTGCAGATCTTCAACAACATTTGAAAGAAATCCATTGAAATTCATTTGAAAGAAATCCATTGATCTTCAACACTGCAACCAAGAATCATAGTGTGTGGAAAAATAGTGCTAATGGAACACTTTGCTACCTGAAATTCAACAAATATATTACTAATTCGCAACTGACCTCACACCTGTGTACCGGTGAATACAATGATTTGTGTTTTCTTTTTCATATTGTTTTTAGAATTTTGAACGTACTTTGCATCACCAATGAGTGATTTGTGTTTTTTTCAATATGTTTTTACAATTTTCAAATTACTTTGCATTATTAATGACTTTATATGAGAGTTGCATCATTTATTTCCTATTTCTGCATTCAATAATGATCCTTTTCCTATTTCTGAGATGCATCATTTATTTCCTATTTCCGCATTCAATGATGCTCCTTTTCCTATGCTTTGTCGAGAGATTGCTTATTTGACTGTCGAAAATAGGAAATAACTCTAGAACGGTTATAGAAACTGTACAAATCCATAATGGAGGCTTCCAAATTTTCCCTCTACCTTAAGATATAAGTGATGCCTATGTACAATAACCTGTTTAAGTAAGAAGGACATGCTAGTCATAGTACACCCCCATACTTAGTTTTGTAAGAGTTTCAAATTGGGGAGATACAGTAAATACCCTGCGTATAGAGTTTGGTGCAAAACAATGAGAAGAAAGGAAAAAAACATATGAGATTACTACAGAACATAATAATTAGCGTTTGAAGGTTGACATTTGCAGAAAATGGGAGATAGAGCAGACCTAGACCGTAGAGAATTGGTGTATATGTACAGAGAATACAGGGGGAAGAAAATTATCAGGCAAATGAAGCCTCTCCAAAGAAAAAGTTGGATAACATGTTCTCCCAGAATGACATTTTCCACAGAAAGCACACAAAACGAGTGGTTTCCATGATACTGTTGAGATCGGGATTCCAAGCAGAGGAAAAGACCAAAAAATATCAAGCAGATAGATTGAGCAAGATGGAGATGCAAGATTGAGCAAGACCGAGCCTCAAATAAGAGGAAAATGCGATAATTATCGCAAAAAAATCAAGACCGACAGTCAAATAAGCAATCTCTCAATGACACGAAGCCATAAACCAAACCCACACATAAACTGCATTGCATAAAAGTACATAACTGAACAATCAATACCAGGCTCAAAACACCAGAGCATCGCAACCAAGATTGTAAGCATTGATGAAACCCAAAAGCTATAGCTACAACGGTGGGTTCATTAATGATTGCGATGACATTAAGGCCAACAATGGTAGCAGAAGTGATTGAAGGAAACTTGGTGAACACGTTTAGAAGAAGGAAGACCAAGTACACAATTTCGAGACACTTGTTCCACTGTCATTCGGCAATAGCCAAAGTACATGTCAGAACATGTGTAGGAATGTTAGTGTCCAAGGAGACGAGGAATCTTACGAGACTGCATCTCCATAGGGAAAATGCCTTCGACGTAATTAGAATTGTTTGCTTGTACACTCATTGAAGACTAGATCGTAAGTTTTTCGAGCATGTCTTTGTTTTTAAAATTTTAATATTAATAAAGTATATAGTTTTTTTTAGACAAAAGCGGATATACTATATATAGGGAGGTGGTGTAACCACCTACAGAACCAGATTACAAAATGCTTTCACTGAAGCAGTAGATAGTTACCTAATTTGTTGCCCTTGAGGAAGCTACAGAAACAAAAAACCAACAAAGTACCCTTGAGGAAGCGGCAAAGACGTAAACCTCCCAAAAACGCCCTTATGGTAGTGGCAATCCAACAGTCTGTAGCCTAATCAGAGTTTTTAACTGAAAGTCGAAGATAGCTAAATGCCTAATAAACTTATAAACAGAAACAGAATCCTGCATGAACTTGGGGAGCAAGAGACGAGCAGGACAGTGAACCCAAACAAGAAATCGAAAATCAACCTTTCGAACTAGACGACATACCATTTTCTTCAAGCTTGATGAATTTGAGGGTGAGCTTGTCCACCTTGAGTTTTAGCTCGACAAGTTTCCTAGAGAGTGAGTGCTCTGTTCGCTTGACCTTCCTTTTAATTTTCTTCCTGAGAAAGACCAAATCCTTACTAACATGATCCAGATGCCGTCCACGTTCATAATCCATCGTGTTCACCTGGGATTGCAGTGAAATGAGTTCCTGCTTTACTTCCTTGAATTTTTTATCCACCGAGGATGGAACCGGCGCACTCGTGAAAGAGGAATCCGCCTCCATTCTGTAAACCAGCAGTCTCCAAGCAATTTGACGACAGAGCTCCCAATCAATCAGCACAATAATAATGCCTTGGCCCTTTGCATTCCTATTCTTTATATCCTTCGTAGACGTAAAGTCCGACATCACTTCATATCCCAGCGTACCATGAATCCAACAAATGCCCAAGTGATTCGACATGACCTTCATACCAGAATTCATCAGGGTGTCATATGCGCAAATGGTAAATTCACCCATGAAACCAAACATTGCATCCTCCTTCGACAAGACTGCAGCAGGGTTCACCTCATGTGAGAGCCCCAAATCCATAATCGTCAATAATCCAGCGCGTCCTCTCAATGACGAGCCTGCGGTCACTTGTCCTGTTTCCATTTAAACGTGGGACAGAGCTCTGTGCATTCAAGCAAGATCGCATAATGTCGCGGTGAGTGAAGGGACTGACAGGAGGGATATTAATACGACCCCGCGCATGGCCACGTGAACACCACACACTAGGTGTCACAGCAGCCCACTAGCACGCGGAGGAGCGAGAGGGAAGGGCCCACGGGATGGCCCATGACAAGCCCTCGGTCCTATGGTGGGGGGTAGAAAGATCCTTGATCATTTAAGATTAACTCCCCAGGGCTAAGGGATGCCCCTTTATTTGCCTCAAGGTCAGCATGGAGATTGTTTTCCCGTAATACATGATAGAAATCAATCTTTGTAAAGAGAGAGGCTTGCACCACTATCTTGTGGAGAATATGCCTCAAACCCAATTGAGTTGGCAAAATATCTTCAGCCAGCGCATGGATGACAACTCTAGAGTCCCCAATGACGATTAGCTTGGAGATTCCCAAGTCCTCGACTATCCTCAATCCTTGCCAAAGGGCCAACACTTCAGGCATATTGTTGGTGTCGATGCCCAGTCCCCAAGCGAACTTGAACTCCATTGATCCTTCCGGAGTGAAGAAAACTCTGCCCCCCCCTGCCGCCCTGATTAATAAAGTATATAGTTGAGCAATGAACTAGGAAGGAATATGAAATACAATGTTAATTTCATTTTCAATTAAATAGAATATAATAGCATCTCTACTTTTGTTATAAATGTTAATAGTTATTAAATTATTATATTTAAGGATAGTTCTTAATTTATTATATTTGAGGGTTTGAGAGTATTTTATCAAAATAAAATAAAAAATAAAATGGTTGAGGTATGTTTTATATTATTTTTATGTAATCATTTTCACTAATATCAAATTAAGCTTCACTCCTTTGTAATTTTGAAATTGTGCTTTGTTATGTTATTATGCATGCACGTCTAGGGCACATTGTACATGCACACTTGTTGTTTATATGTGGACGTTCTTTTCTAAGCCCTACCTCAGCCTCACAACACTCTAGTTCATCTTTCCTTCTTGTTGAAGCTAACACCCTTGAGTGGTTCTCAATTCTAAACAAAACAATTACCATGGTATGTATGTGATTTGGGTTGAACTACTTTACAAAGTATAGCAAAAGGAAAGTTAGTGAATCTTATTGAAAGTTGTAAAATATTTATCTTAGGGTTCATTTCCTTTAAGCAAAGAGATCATATTATGATTTTTTTTAAAATAAAAGATGAGCACATATATTTTTACCAAGAAAGAGTCTTATTTTTTTGTAGGTATAGTATTGTACTCTTTCCATGCCTAGAACTTTCCATGCCTAGAACTTTGTAATTTTAGTTTCTAATTTTATCTCGATTATCGTAAGGTATTTTATATGTTTTGACATGGATGATCTCGATGAAGAAGATTTAAAAAAAAAAAAAAATGTGAAAATATTGTTTTGTTGTAAATTACAAATGTTAAGACTTTTCCATTAAGTTTCTTTCTTACAAGATATTAATTAAAGTAATGCTTCATATTGAAATTACTTATTTATAAAATAACATTGTTCCACTTTAAGAACAAGTGTATTCATTGTATGATGATTCTCTTACCCAACTTCGTGAAGAGGTTGTCCCACTATAGAGAAACGATGTCCTTCTCTTTTACAAGTAACCAAATTTGAAGAATTATAATGATATCCTTCTCCTTGTACTAGAAGAAAAGCATAGAAGAGAAGCATAAGATGGTCCATGATTTGCAACACCTCAATCAAAATCCTATACAAGAAATTAGTGAGTTAAGGAGAACTAAAGATATTTTAAAGGACTAGCTTAACAAATTCTATTCAAAATGAGATGACACATTCTTGATCTCCACCTAGGTATCGACATTGTGATTTCCACAATCATTTGTATGATATATATTTGTCTTATAGTTCAAAAGTGAAGAATATAACGAAATCAAGGATTTGTACCCATTTCCAGGGTGCACTGTGGTTGGATTGATGATTGGTCATGGTGATATTTGAGCATTATTTGAAGAATACATACAAACTTGTTTTTTCAATTATACAATCCAACAATTCTCATTTCTCATTCTAATTGATTCTTCGTATTAACAATATCTTAGTGAAACTCTTCATAGAAGTTTCTTTATTGCTTCATTTACATATGTGCACATGGGAAGAGCATAATATGTTTGGAGCACCTGTTAAAAATTTTGGCCCCTTTTTCTCAAAAAATGGTACCAAACACCACATGGTCTTCCCATGTGCACTTGAGTAAAGATAACCAATAAAGAAAATTCCACAAATAATTGTCAATGAGAAACTATTACCACAATTAATAGATCATAATGAACAACTATGATTTTATAATTGTATTATTAACCTATCATCCATTTGAAGAGTTATGGATTTTGTCATAGTAGTCCATCTAGGATTAGCTTATCCATTGCTTATTTTGTCATCAAATTAATAGTGCCCCTAATTCAATCAAGTTGTTTTGCATTGGGACTTTGCTTATATAAATATCCACTATAGGGTTTCTTGTGTTAGAGTATTTAGGGTTGATTCCTTTCTCTAGCATGTGGTTAACAAGTTTACCTATTATGTGGATAAGTTTGAGGATCATTCATACTCCTACCCAGTATTTTGAGGTGTAATTCCCTAATAACCATGTTGTAAACGTGCACATATTTGCTAGACTAGAATTAGTGAATCTTGAGGTTGAGGTTTTGTGATTCCCCTAAAAATTCAAATTGAGGTTGAGGTTATATTCCTTGTTGTACATTTTTCATGAGAACACACACGCACACACGCACACACACACACACAAGATTTCTTAGCGAGAAATCAAAATATACTTTGGTTTGCCCATAAAGGGTGCAAAAACCTATCAAGATTTTGGCATTTTCTACCCCACTCTTAAGACTATGTCTAAACATATTAGAATCTTCTGATAGTGTCTTATAGACATCTACTTTTTCCACCTATATCCAAACAAACAATTTATTGTCATACTTATCCTATGAATTAAAAAACCCAGATTTTCCCAAAAGTTTAGAATGAAACAAACTTTTTAGTGAATCCAAAAAGACTTTTTTTCATTTCTTTTATTTTCTTTTTGTAGCAACCATGAGAGTGGATCCTTTGAATTCAAGTTCAGTAAAGCATATCTACTCCAAGAGAAAAGCTTCTTTAGACAATTTATTTTTTGGCACATTAAAATACCGATATACATGTATACATGGTTTTAGAAGTAGATTTTACCTTTTATACTAGGTTCATGATCTGTAACTACCTATGTTTACAATATTGTAATGTTGGTTTCCCCAATCCACCAATAGATTTGAGTCCCCAAACACTTGAATATTTTTTAACCCTTTTTCCCTTGTAATTTTCAATAACAGCCAAAAAGCATAGTATTCAACTTGGTTATTTGAACCTTGTGCAACAAAATACTTCAAATGTATCTAATGCATTGAATTAAAACATAGTACAACCCCTAATCCATAGATACTAGGGTTACCTTGACTTGATCCATCAAGCTATCCCCACGGTCTTTCCTGATCAATATGTAGCATGAGTAAAATTTGATTGGAGATCACTTTTGGAAATTTTTTCTTATCAATCCATGCCAATCTTACTTTAGGTGCTGCTTATGCAATTGTGAATGCCAAATCCTAAAAAATCATTTGATTTATGGTCCATCATATCCCATAAACAAACAATTACTAAAGTGACTTATAATTTGGTACATTTTTTTCCAGATAACCATTCAAAAGGCATTCAACCAAATTCTATTTATTGCACTTAGTCAATCCCATTATGGATTGTGTAATCTCCTTCCATACTTCTTTAGAAAATGGACAAGCCACAAATAAGTGATGTATTGTTTCACTACTTCTTCTGCACAATATACATCTACCTAGTTCAATCCAATTTCTCTTATGTCCATTTTCTCTTTTTAGTAATTTATTATCTAGTGCCAAACATAGGATTATTTTTTTTATTTCAAAGGGAATTTAGTTTCCAACCAAATTTACACCACCAAACTCTCCCGAGACTCAAATATTCCTCTAATTTTACTTTATACCCAACTTTATTGTGTATGCACTTGTTCCCACATTTTTTAACAATTCGAGTTTATCCAACTTTTATTGCAATATGTTTAATTTGGTTGACTTAAAGTCCCCATTCATCTAATATACCCCCTTGCAAATTTTGATATTTTGCTCTCTCCCATCCTTGTACCCATGTGTTTTCTTTCTCTTATGTGGTTGCATATCTTAAGTGATAAATGCCCTTTTTCATGAAGTGAATTCAACAAAGAATTTGAAAATCTGAAGATACCATTGGCCCCCAACCAATGATCCTTTCCAATCCTTACATTAGAACCATTCCCAATTTTCCAAACTACCTCATTATCAATTAAAGGGTATGATGTTACTGGTGCTTTCCACACTATTGTGGCTCCCTAGGCCTATTTTTTCCTACCTAAAACACTATCACATAGAGAGTCCTTTTAAGTTCTTAACTTTCATAACTCTTCTCAACTTTCCCTATTGTAGACCAACCTCCATTAAGTTTTGATTGTGAGTGCTAGACTAAAGTGATGAATATTTTCAATCCTCGCCCTTTGTCTTCTTTTGGGTTCGTTGACCTTTTCCAATTCACCAATGGTATACATTATTTAACTCTTTTTTCAATCCAATCAAAACTAAAACAAATTTTTATTTTATTTTTTTCAATATACCTTTGGGAATCTTAGCAATAGTTTTTTTTGTAGTAGGGGAAGTAGGAAACCCCTAGGTGTACCCACACGTATCGAAACATAGGGAACAAGTAAGTTCTGGGGGATTTGAACATGATACCTTCCATTCACAACTTCTCATAACACATCCATTTACCAATTGCTCTACCCCCCATAGGATTAAATGTTAAAACAACATTGTTTATCCATTTATGTGTCCACGGGTCATGAGATCATTTAATACAATCTCTCTGGGTGGAACCACATGTTCAACCACTACTTCAAGATGCCCCCATGGCTCCAGGTTTGACCCTCATTGGAATTGAGCCTTTTCCCATTGGTGAAAAACTCCTCGCTCTTCACCAATGGATCCAACCCCTTTTGGAGGGAATCTTAATAGTTATCCAACACACTAGTATGTTTTACAAAACAACCTTTACCAGGTCTAGTCTTCCTCCATGTGACAACCATATGTTCCACCATACTGATATTTTGGATTCCACCTTATTATATAACCAAATATAATCATCAAATAGATAAAAATTTGTTTTTATATTAAAGCCAAAATATTTAACCCTTGATCTAACTTGCATAATATCATAGGAAATAGAATTTTAGCATACCTTCTTACATAGTTAGTTCATTTAATAATATAGTATACTTTTTCATATTAATTGCTATACCTCTTGCTTCGGAATAAAGCTCCAAAGACTACTTAATATATTGTAATTATTTTGTTGATCCATGACCAAATATCCATATATCATCTACAAAAAACAAATGTGAGATAATTCCATAGTTTGAGATATAAATCCCCTTTGCTTCTTGTTGCTCTTATTAACATACTTAAACCCTATGCCACCAAAACTTTAAAATAAAAGGAGATAAGGAGAAACCTTGTTGAAGTATCCTTGAGGTAGTGAAAAAACCAAATGGATATCCATTGATCAAAATGCAAAATATATCAAAGAAATAAAACTCATCATCCAATTTACAATATGTAAGTTCATGTCCATATGGATTAATAACAGTTTGATAAAAAACTAGTTCACCCTGTCATATGTCTTGGGTAGATCAATCTTCAGGATCGTTGTCGAGATATTTTTTTCTTCATTATGTGAATTGAGTCATGTGATAATCCCATTGCATAACAAATTTGATGAATATTTAGGATCTTGAATTGCTCATCATAAATTATACTTGATAGTGTATATTTCATCCTATTTTAATAATTTTTGAATAAGTTTGTAAATTAGGTTGCATAATGAGAATGGTCTATAATATTTGAAATAAGTATCATATTTTTTTTAGATATAAAGGGTATGAGGGTAGTGTTTAGGTCACACAACACTTTCCTTGATAACCATCACTCTTTAACCACTTGAAGCAAGTCCTGCTATAGGATATTAGAAAAACCCAAATAAAACCATCTGGTATAGGACTCTTCCATTTCTTGAAATATGTTAGGGAATTATTCAAATATTAAGTAGCAATCTCAAACTCTAGATCCTTATTCATCCCCTCATTAATCTAGGTGGATACTAGTGACCACTCACCTGTTCCATTGGGTTACAAAGATTCTCCATCTTCTTGGAAATTTTCAATGTTCTTTTTGGGTTACAAACTTTTGGGTCCATTTTGAGGCCCTGAAAGATATTTTCGAATCAAGGAACCTGGGGTTGCCATGGTATTCTGTAGCTACAATAAAAGGTTGTAATTCTTAGTTGTTTATTTCCATCAATCTCTCATGCATCCTGAATGGAGATCGTATGAAAAATTTATGTCCTCGGGAAGTTGACATATCAATTAGCCACCTTGGGGCCAACAAATCCTTTTGAAATTTCATCTCCTAGGTTAGGTTTTTGTATATTTAGGGTTTTTTCCTCTTTATTCTTATGATAAAAATCCCTTTTCAATCTCTTTGTAATAAGCTCTTGCAAATGTCGAGTGTAGCTGAAACATCTCTCTTCAAAGATAAGTTGCCACCGTCCAAGCTAGTTTGTATTGCTTTGTAGTTTACAATGTTTTTCCATTACAATGCTTATCTCTTTGGAAACTATTTTTGTGTGTATTTTCATTTTATTATGATTCCTTCATTCGGTACTCTAAACAATCCAGATCAGTGATATCAAAGAAATATGCTATTGTTATTTTTGGCTGCATTTCCCCAACGAGATCTGAGTATTGGGAGTTAGGTCTCGAACTAATTGAGCTTTGGGAAAACCACTCTCATTACCCCAAGAAACCTCACATTGTAATAGAAGAAAAGAGATATGATGGAGTAGGAGATCCTATTAAGTTATTGATCGAGGAATCCCTTGTGTGATAGATGGATAAGATGCTGGATAATTTCACCAAGATCCTTTGATGAATACCAATGACGGGGTAGACACCTTCAACATCAGTCATTTCAAAGGTGAAACACCCTTTAAGGTACATGTTAACATTGACATTCATTTATTTGAAGGATAGATATATGTAGATGCTTTGGATACATTGTTAAATATTTTAGAGGGTTATTTCTTGGGCATATTTTGTCAAAACCCTAAAGCATGAGTTCTACATTGCTAAAAACTATGATGACCAGTATACAAGATGGACAGATTTTCACCATGAAATAGACAAGAAAGTGCTGAAGTTTACCAATATATTCCATACCTTATTCTCAAAGTTGGGTATTAGAGACTTTGAGTGAAACTTAGTCCCAAAGTACCGCAATAGCCTACTAGCTACATTAGAAAATAGATGGTTTTCCTAGACATATTCTCACTAGGAAACACTTATCGATATGCTATCAAAATTGAGCAAATATTCAAACATAATAATAAGTGGGAGTTTGGGTTTGCAAATAAATTGTAATCAAATCCTAGTAAAGGTGGCCCTAACTCATAGAACAAAGGAAAAAGAAAGGATATCTAGACTGATGACAACCAGACCAAGCTGCAAGTAAAGAAGGGGAATGAGAAGTCGAAGAAGGACACTGTAAAGTGGTGTGAGTTCTGAAAAATCTCCTAGCATAACACTAGAGAATGTCACTCAAAAGAATCATTGTTGGCTGAGATGAAATTATCACAGTTGTACTCTGGATCATAATATAATTTGGGTCAAGATAAAGGAAAGTGGATCATTGATGCAGAACCCAATGCCATCATCGCAACTGCAGATATCCAACCAAAAGAGATAGAGGAATGGGAGTGGCTCTTCCACTCACAAATGTTAGTGAAGGGAATTCTATTACATTTCATTGTTGATAGTGGTAGGAAGAAGAAACTGATTTTGATTGAGGTCATCAAGAGATATATGTTACCGATAATTCCACACCTTCAACCATACACCATCGGCTGGTTGAGACAAGGATGAGACATCTACGCTAGTAAAAAATGCCGCCTATCCTATGTCATCAAGCCCTTCAAAGATGAGGTATTATGTGATGTTTCCCCACTTGAATTTTGTGATGTTATTTGAGGACAACCCTATATGTAGAATAATCATGCTATTTATGAGTCTAAACCTCATAGTGTCATTGTTACTTTGGGAAGCCAACTCTACAGGGTACCTGAGGTAGTTTTGAATATTGCAGTTTCCTTGATCTCGATGAAGTAATGTCTCAGACTAGGAAATTTGTTCTCCATGGTGTAGTTAGAAGGGTGATGGAAGGCCAATGTCACCACCATAGCCTCATCATGAGGTCTCTCTACACAAAGGAATTAGGTGGATGAGATTATACAAGAATATAGAGACATATTTTCCTCAACTAAAGAGGTTCTTCTGCACTGCCAAGTCAAACTCTCAATTGGTTTGATACCTTGTTCTCCCTTTCTTAATGGACCAATATATAGATGCTCTTGTTTGGATAATGAGGAGATAAACCATCATATTCAACAAATCATCCAAAAGGGACATTCTACCAATATCCTCACCTCCTGGGAGCTCAAGTGTGTTGGTACAAAAGAAGGATGGAACATGGAAACTTTGCATTCATTACACAAGCTTGAACAAAATCACCATTAAGAATCAATACCCAATGCCTTGGATTGATGATGTTCTTGATCAAATTAAGGGTGCCATGTTTTTCAGAAATATTGATATGAACTTAGGATATCATCAGGTCTATATTAAGGAAACCAATGCGTGGAAGAAAACATTCAAGTCTAAAGAACACGTTTTTGAGTGTTTGGTCATGCTTTTTGGTTTGAATGATTCTCTAGCAACATTTATGAGGATGATGGATGATATCTTGCAGCTGTTCATAGAGTCTTCTTTGGTCATATATCTAGACAACATACTCATCTTTACCAGAACTTGGGTGGAACATTTACAACATATTCAGTATATATTGAGCACCCTGCAACAAAAGTTATCTTCCAATTTAGATAAGAGTTCACTTGGAATGGTGAGAATTCAATATCTAGGATAAATTATGTATGAACATGGGGTTCATGTGGACCCAACCATGATCCATGTCATTCATAATTGGACAGCCTCGATGACTCTAATAGAGCTCCACTAATTCTTGGGCCTCACAAGCTTTTACCACTAGTTTGTGTTGGGTTCTCTCATGCTACTTGGCCCTTGATCCAAGTGACCAAGGGTGGATTCAAATCTAAGTTCACTTGGGTTGTTTCAAAATAGAGATAATTCAAGGATTTGAATTGATGCCACTGTTTGGCTACAATCCTCACTTTTCTAGACCTAAAATAACCTTTCAAGAATGAGATATATGCCTCTGACAATTCTATCAGTGTAGTTTGACTCAACATGGACATACAATGGAATATCATCACGAGACACTATTTGATTATGTCTTTTGGTATCCCACCTATGACAAGGAGATGTACTCCAACGTGCATGCCTGCTACCAATGGAAACATTACATCCTAAGAAAGGAGATGATCATCCAGTTTGACAACAATCCATTGCAATTAAAGTAGAGGAAGGGAAAGTTACAGAATGAATTCCATTAGAAGTGGTCCACATACCTGCAATAATTACACATGTGCATCAAGTATAAGAAGGGAAACATGAATCGAGTTTCATATTGCATTAGTTGACCTCCAATTGTTCCATTGACTACTAGCTCAAATATTGTGGAAACATGACCTCTATGTGGCCTAACTATACAATAATGGCCCTAAATTTGTTGTTACCTATGAGGCATTGCATGTAGGAAAATATCGGTCTCAAACTTTAATCATGTTAACCCATATATTTTCTCCATAGCAATCTAATGGGTTATGAGCTGACACATTCCATTAGGATGGTACTTAGACAACATTTCCAGAGAGTTTATTAGAGCCAAAGTTGGTTCCCATTAAGTTTAGGTATTTAATTGGTATAATGATGTTTTCTCAGCACAAAGATAGATATTTCACATGTTTCATTAGTTTTAAGGAGAGTCATATTTTTTAGGAAATGAGGTTCAAAGGTTTGCACCATAGAGATGATCACATTTTTTGCATCCTTACGAACTCAGTATTTTAATGAGACCCTTTCTAGAAACATTCAATATACTCCATTTTTATAGTTATGGTTTCAACTTATGTGACTTTTCATGTCAATATCAAGCAAATGGACGTACATACTTGTCTTTGCATGAAAGTTTCAGCTGTATACATGAAAATGCACCCCTTTACATGTCTCATATGATGAAGTGGCAATGAACTACATTACATGCATGGATCAATTCAATATCTAGGAGTGCATGCATGGATTGATTTAGTTAAACTAGGAGTGCATGCATAGATCAGGGTGCATGCTTGAGTTACTAGAGGTAACTAGGGTGCATGCATGATTTACTTCAATGAGTTGGAATTTTACATGAGTTGGACAAGGGATTTAATCAGTTGACTCATGCACTTCTTTGGTAAAATAGAGTGAGGAGACACCTCACCTCAGTATTCATGATATTATTTCACTTAATCAGAGTTTGACTCAAGAGTATCTTCATCTAAATCCACATTGGGTAATTCACTCTCAATTTGACTAAAGCAAGTGTGCTTCTCTCTCTCTCTCTCTCTCTTGAATGGTGCCAAGTGTGCAAAATATTTCTCTTTGCATTGAAAGGGTGATACCTTTCTCATCCATGGCAAGTGTGCCTTCTTTCTTGACCTAATGCACTCTCTCTCTTGCCTTAATGAGCATTGTTCCATTCTTTAAAATGAGAAGGTGCATAAGTGTTTTTAGGGGATCTTCTTCAACAAAATCTCATTCTCTTCCATGATTTCTTCTCTTCTTTATAGCTTCTATACTTTTGTGTAGTGAAAGTCAAAATACCACTTTTGTACTTTTCTCTTTAGTGCAATCAACCTTTTGGTGATACATAATGAATTTTGGTTATCCTTATGTTTGGCTCTGAAATCTTGTTGGTGTTTTCATGGATTATTCTAGAAATGGTTGGTGTTTTGATGGTTTATTCTCTAAAATCTTGTTTTGTTGGTGTTTTTTATTGTTTATTCTACAAATGTATGGAATATTTTAGCCTTTTAGTTGGGAAATTTTTCCACTTAAAAATGCTTTTTATATCCTCTTTTATTCATTTTCTTTGTGTTGAGTATATATTGTCATTGATGTAAAAGGATCAGAGATCAAAGGATTATTGATGTCAAAGGATCAAAGATATCAAAAGATCAGAGATCAAAGTATCATTGATGTCAAAGGGTCAAAGGATCAAAGAGATTAAGAATCAAGGGGTCAAAGGATCAAAGGTCAAAGATCATACAGACCTGAATTAGATGGAATTGCTAAAAGTATTCCTCTCACAACCAACTTGAAGAAATACATATGAAAGAATATGGAGGTCACATAACAACAATTATACCACCATGACATTGGTAACAAATTTAGACATATTCATTCACATAGAAGAATATTTTAAATAACGTAGATGCACAAATAACTCTTCGTGAGACTTATGAATAAAGAGAAATAAAATTGTGTAACAGTTCCGCAAAGAAGTTGGTAAGTGGTACAAATATCTGTAAGGCACTACAAGAAACAAACTGATGTGTGCAAGAGTCCCACAAGGGCTTTGGAATATGTGCACAAAGATTATTTGTGAAAAGTGGCACACTGATGCAATTACTAGCTTGCTAAAGACACAATCCAGTGGGGCGTCATCCAAAGTTAAGGGAATTCACCAAGTGGACACATATCTTGAGTCAAGACGATTATAAATAAGCAAGATATGGATGAGGTGAAGTAAGCTTGTGGAAAATGAAGATCTAACTGCTAGATAGGATTCAATATTTCTTTGCGGATATCAATGGCTCGTTGATCGTAGAGAACACCTTTTGCAGCGAAGCCGCAATGCAAAATAAAGTAAGAAATGAACAATGAGTAAGTGCACTGGAAGAAAGGATACCTGTAGATTGGATGTGAGAATTTCTTGCTTAGAAAAAATGCAGATCGTAAAGAATCAAGTGAGACTGAGATAAAATGAAGATAGCGATTATTTATTGCACATCATATTTTGGGCAACTATTTGACGTAGATAAGCAGACACAGATCAAAAGGTTACAATAATTGTTGAACTTGAACAAAAGATGTATCAAATATAGAATATTGAATAGTTGAGAAGACGCAGATCACAATAGATATCACACATCATATTTTGGGAAACTATCTGATGGATATACGTAGACATAGGTATAAAGATTACAACAGTTGCAGAATTTGAAGTAAAGGTATTTCTCAATTTGCAATTTCTCTATTCAAATCATTTTTCACATTAGGGAGGTTGGACGGGGAAAGGAGCAGGGTGTTGTATATTCCTTCTAGTAAGTGTTGGAAAATACAATCATTGTGAAAAAACATTCTTTCTGTGCATGCAAATAAAACTCAGGGGTTCATAGACTCATTCTAGTGGGTGCTGGAGAACAAACAAAAGTTGTAACTTCTACAACTAGAGAGAGCAGTTTTTCCATAGATCAAAGCTTGAATATGCAAGTCATAGTTTGTGCAAACAAACTGATATGTTTCCAGGTTGGTTCCTGAATACCGTAAGTTGGTGCTTACGCAGATAGAAGTTGCTGCAGGTCAGTGCCAGCATATCGTAGATTGTACTTGAGATCAGGTTGTCACCTGAAATGAGTGGGTGCTCATGTTTGGATACTGATATCTCCTACTGATGTAATTACACTTATATATTTATAGTTATACATTTGTTCTCAAAATAATTTGTGCATTGTTATGTTTATTATTGTGAATACTAAAAGTTTAAATCTGTGAAAGTCTGCATAAGTTAAAATTGTATATATTTGCGCAATTACTGATTCACCCCCCTCTCAATACTAAATTTATAACAACAATTGGTATACGAGTGGGGGTATTTAGTAGAATGCTAAAATTTGGAAGACTGGTCCAGTGCAGATATGCATAAGCAAGAAGCTTTTCCCACCAATAGGGCTCCAATATTTGATGGGTCAAACTATACCTTCTGGAAAATCACAATGGAGGTCTATCTATAATCACTTGGGATGGACGTTTGGAAATCAATAGAGGATGGGCAGCAATACCCAAAATATGTAGAGGAGTTAGAAAAGAATGACAATATTTCAGCCTCCAAAATGACGACTGTTGATTTAGAAAATAGAAAACAATACTAATGGAATGATGGAGTGAAGAACACCATATTATGTGGGTTAGAAGACACTGATTTCACCAAAGTAATGTAGTGCACCAAAACAAAAGAAGTATGGGATAAAATTCGAGGTATTTATGAAGGCGAAGATAAAGTCATAAATTCCAAACTGTAAACATTATCTGCGTAGTTTGAAACTCTCAAAATGAAGGAAGAAGAAGATGTTGCCTCATACTTCTTGAGAGTGGATGAGATAGTAAACTCCATAACATGGAGGAGATACTATTAAAGAGAAGCATGTTGTGTAGAGTATTATGAGAACTCTTCCCACATGATTCAATCCAAAAGTGTTAGTTCTAGAAGACATAAGTGACTTGGACAACCAGACCAAAGATGAACTATATGGAATACTCACAACATACAAAATGAGAATGGAACCTGAAAATGTATCCAGAAAAGTAGTTGCGTTCATAACAACATGAAAAACCAAATATAGTAGAAATTAATGGAAAAATACAAATGATCTATTAGACGAGGAAGAATAATCCAAATTTGTGAGGAGACTAAAGAGAGGACAAGGTAACTACAAAGGAAAACTGCCTTTTAAATGTGGAATAATTGGACATTTCGCTTCTAAATGCACATTTGAAAAAAAATGCGAAAGAAAAAGTGAGGAAGAGTCAAAATGTTGAGAAAAAAGTGGCAAGCACCAACATAACAAAGATGTGAATAATAAGAAGCTCCTGAAACATAAGAAAATCATGTGCATTGAAGAGAATGTCGCCTTCGATGAATAGGAGAGTGACAGTCCAAGGGATGTATTATTCATGGCACAAATTCAGGATGCGAATACATCATAAGGAAAATATTCAACCAAACGAGATCCTCCTAGTACATCTAAAGTTGAGAAGGAATGGACGTACAATGAAATTTATTTTCCCTCTCCAAAATCTGATGAAATGAAGAAATCAAGAAGCTCAAAAGAACTATTCAAATTGGAGAAAACTATTGACAACAAAATCTCTCCTGATGAAGTCACACAAACTGTGTCAAAGTCTAAAAATACTAGTTGCTTTGAAGGAAGTCCAACGTCTGAAGATGAGGATCATTTTGGTGTAGACTAGGAAGGTTAATTAATCCGTGCTCTAGATGATTTGAAGAAATCAAGGAAGGAAAATAAATCAATAAAGGAACAACTTGAAACGATAAAAGAATTCATCAAGCAGAGTGGAGATATGCATGAAGACTTGAAGAAAAAATTGAGAATCAAAGAAAAATAATTACATTGCACAAAAGGAAAAATAAAATAATTAGAAGAAAACCAATGTGCGTTTTAGAAGTCCTAGACGGAGTCAGAACTGGTAAATGAACTACTGCAAAAATAGATTGTGCTGAAAGAATCATATGTCTCACAATTGAAAGTAGTCAGTGCAATTTAGGGAAAGGTTGAAGTAAGTATTAACATAGAAATCAAAATAAGTTCAAGAATAGATCGGTTATCTTGGATGAAATTCTAAGCTGTAAACAATATCCAGAAGATAAGATCGGTATTAGGTTTGTGAAAGATGGTAGTGGCATATATAACAATGGAGAACTTGGTCTCTACCAATTGGGTAATTTTCACAGAAAACCTGAACTACTTGCAAGGAATGAGAAACCATGGTATATGAATGCTTCCATACACAAAAATATTATTAGATGTTGGAGATGTAATTTTATCGTACATATAGCGAAATATTTTTACATTGTAAAGTGATATGTGTGTGATAAGTATGGCCACAAGTCCTCACAATGTTTCATGAAAATCCAACAACAAGGGAAATCTGGCTGGCACAAGGCGGTTGAAAATTGTCCATCTCAGGAGCAAAGTTTGAGTGTGTAATGAAAGGATTTAGAAGGGTATGTGTCTCAAAATCATGTCAAAATTGTGCACAAGGAAAATTTCACTCAATATATCAAGAAGATATGGATAATAAGGACATCTCAAGAATGTGAAAAAGATGAAAAAAACAAGTGTACAATATTAGGGGCAAGTGATAGCTGCTCACATTAACCAACAAGGGTTATGCAAGATCCTTGAGTAAAAAACAAGTATAATAAAACACTCAAGGATTGATAAAGTAAATGAGTGCTCATTAAATTTATTTTGAAAATTGTTGCTTGAAATATGATGGTGTTATTGTAAAAGAAATTAGGAATGCACCAAAACATTAAGAAAGCAAATGCACAAGCGTTACACCATGATTGTGCAAAAAGGGAAACTTTTGTATTATATTCAAAACATATTTACAAAAATATGGAGCTTCAAATCTAGCATTACATCAGGCCACTATTGGGTGTTAAGGACAAAATTGAAGCATAATAAAACAAAAGATGAAAAAATTATAGATGCAAATCGAGTTCAACTTCTTTAGCACGGCTAGTATACGAGGGAAAAACGCAAATACAATTCCATTGCAGCTGGATCTACAAGTTCAAGTGACTACAACAGGGGAAGAAGATCCAGTGTCGAAGTTGATGAATCAAGCTCAACTCCAAGACGAATCAGAATATTGAGTGTCTTCTATTGCTGCTATTCCAGAATATCCATTCGCCTAATCAAATTGGACAGTTTCTTTGAAGTAGTCTAGTTAATGTATGATTGTTGACACCACATAAATAAATTGGACTTAGTTACCTGGTTCTGCCAAATAATTATGTACATTTGTAGCCGTCCAAAGGCCTCCTTAGATTGAACCACCGTGCGATGGGTGTTAAGGGAATTGTTCAAATGTTGGAAATAAGACATGATGGTAAAATATGATGAAAGAATGGAAAATCAGGATGCAAATGACAATATAAGCTCGACAGAGTATGAACCATGCTGGTGAATAAAATGAAAATACTACCAAATTATAGAACTGTGAAATTTTTTATCACACTTTTAGAAATAAATTTAAGAGACATTGAAGCTAGAAAATTCATGAATTATACAATTCAAGGCAGATCACCTTGAATTAAAATTTAATGAGTGGGGAAAATGGTGATTTGAAGGAATGGTGTCGAAATAAAAGCTACAGTACGAACACACCATGTGGAAAATATAACGGGCACATCAACCTCTCCCATGCACGTGAAAGGTTGGAAATATGTGAGAATTTATTGAAGGAAATAAAAGCATCTTGTATCCTTATTTCAAGACAAGTCTACTTGTAGGATGCATTAAATTAGACATGACACGAAAAACATGAATAAGGAAAAACAAGTTAGTCCGCTACATCTGATGCAGAGACAAAATTTTCTGCGACCTGACATACTTGAAGCAGTGAGCACAAAGCTAGGAAGAGTCAGCAATGCAAAATTTCCCTTTTCCATTGATGATAAAGGGGAAGAGAAGTGGAAGGATGGAAAGCAAGAGAGAGGATGGAGATGAAAGAGGAAGATCCCAATGATAAGGGGAGCAATGAAAAAGTAAAGAAACCAGAAGAAAAAAGTGCAAAAACGATCTCAAAAAAGTCTTTGACGCACATCTTGAAGGTGAGTTTGATACAACTATTGTCACTCAAGGGAGTGTTGACATCAATTACAGAGGGGAAGATGTTGAATATATGTTTTGATTGATGTAAAAGGACCATATATCAAATGATTATTGATGTCAAAGGATCAAATATGTCAAAATATTAGAGATCAAAGGATCAAATAGGTCAGAAATCAAAGGGTCAAAGGATCAAAGGTCAAATATCATACAGACTGGAATCAAATGGAATTGCTAAAAGACCTCCTCTCACAACCAAGTTGAAGAAATACATATGAAGGAATGTTGAAGTCACATAACAACAATCATACCACCATGACATTGGTCACAAATGCAGACATATTCATTCACATAGAAGCATATTTTAAATAGCACATATGTGCAAATAACTGCTTGTGAGAATTATGAATAAAGAGAAATAAAATTATGTAATAGTCCCACAAAGAAGTTGGTAAGTGGTAGAAAGATCTGTAAATCACCATAAGAAACAAATCGATGTGTGGAAGAGTCCCACAAGGGTGTTGGCATATGTGCACAAAGATGATTCACATAAAGTGGCACATTGACGCAGGTTCTAGCTTGCAAAAGACACAATCTAGTGGGGCGTCATCTAAAGTTAAGAGACTTCACCAAGTGCACACATATCATGAGTCAAGAAGATTATAAATAAACAAGAGATGGATGAGGTGAAGTAAGCTTATGGAAAATGAAGATCTAATTGCTAGATAAGATTCAAAATTTCTTTGGGGGTATTAATGGCTTGTTGATTGTAGAGAACACCTTTTCCAGCAAAGCCATAGTGTGCAATAAAGTCAGGAATGGACAACGAGTAAGTGTGCACTGCAAGAAAGGAAGCATGTAGATTGGATGTGTGAAGTTCTTGCTCTGAAAAAAACACAAATTGTAAAGAATCAAGTGAGATTGAGCTAGAATGTAGATCATAGTTACTCTCTCACACATTATATTTTTGGAAACTATATGATGCAGATAAGCAGACACAAATCAAAAGGTTGCAGTAGTCGTGGAATTTGAAGAAAATATATCTCAAACACAAAATATAGAACAATTGAGAAGACACAAATCACAATAGATCTCACACATCATATTTTGGGAAACTGTCTGATGCAGATATGCAGACATAGATATAAATAATGTAGAAGTTGCGAAATTTGAAGAAAATGTATTTCTCAATTTGCAATTTCTCTGTTCAAATCATTTTTTATATTAGGGAGGTTGGATAGGGAAAGGAGTAGGGGGTCATAGCCTCCCTCTACTCGATGCTGGAAAATATAATAAAGGTGCAGCAACATCCTTTTTGTGGGTGGAGATAAAACTTAGGGGTCATAGCCTCCTTCTAGTGGGTGATGGAGAACAAACAAAAGTTGTGACTTCCACAACTAGAGAGCACAATTTTTCCACAGGTCAAATCTTGAAGCAACAAGTTGTAGTTTGCACAAACATATTGATACGTTTCTAGGTTGGTGCTTGAAGATCGTAAGTTGGTGCTTACACAAATAGAATTTGTTGCAAGTCGGTGCCATCAGATCATAGATTGCACTTGAGATCAGGTTGACACCTGAAATGAGTGGGTGCTCATGTTTGGAGACTGTAATCTCCTACTGATGTAATTACACTTATATATTTATAGATATACATTTGTTCTCAAAAGCATTTGTGAGTTATTTTTTTACTATTGTGAATGCTGAAAGTTTAAATCTATGAAAGTATCCATAAGTTAAAACTATACATATCTGCACAATTACTGACCCCCCCCCTCTTAGTATTAACTTTATACCAACAATTTGAGGTAACATTGAAAGGGATCTCATCATCATTAATTTAACTGTTTACCATAGTACTTTGGATGTTATATAGCAAGTCAAAGACACATTTTCTCCTTGTTATTTTCTATTTTATTGCAAGTTACAAGTGTTAGAACAACCAATAAAAGACCTAGGGACACCCCCTTGAGGTTCACAAGCACCAAACCAAACATAAAGGATTTTTTTCCAATAAAATTTAGGCATTTCCTCCTAGAAGCTTCTATATTTTAGACATATTCTCATTCATTTGGTGCAACAAATCGTGCTAACAATTTGGTGCCATTGTGGGGGATGAATTCCATTTCTTAGTGTTTAAGAATCACATTGAGGAGAATTTCCCATTCTCAATATTTTTTGATCTCACTTCAATACTCCATTGTTTTTCAAGATCAAGTTTAATCTGCATAAGTTAAGGAAATATTCTCTTTGATTATTCCCAAGATTTGTTCCCAGTACTCAATGAACTTGAGCATTTATTTTAGGATATATAGACACATGCGCAAGAGATTCCACCTGTCTCAAAATTTGGCTAGATAGTCATGAGTTTATATCAAGATATTCTTCCTATTTACACAATAAATAACATTCTGGTAAGTGAGTTTCTGAATGCGTCTTTGATATTGGTAATTATTCCTCTTACCCTACAAATTCTTGTTGTTTCTGTTTTAAATCCTACTCATATCATGGATGGGTAGGAAATCAACCTCTGCCTTGATTTTATTTGGCAATTTATGCTTCATTATATTTAACACAAATCGAGGGACAACCTCATGTGCTTCCCACATGGGACTACCGTAATAAATTTACAAAGTTTGTAGGAAATACTATGATTACAGTGAAGATCACCTAAGTGCAATCTTAAAATTTGTTGATGACCTAGAGGTTGAGCATAAGAATGTGGTGATGATGATGACCATGTAAACCCTAGAAGGGGATGCACGACCTTGGTACAAGGTGCTTCATGTCAACACTATTGATGGTTGTGATTGTTTCTAGCAATAGTTCACAGGTAAATGAGTGTACAAGTAAGAAAAAATTTCTTGTTGGATGTGTTTGCCTCATTCCACAAAGAAGAAAACGATACCATATATGTTTTTAACACTTTCTTCTCTAAACTTTATTATAAAATTACTCATTATGTTAGAACTAACCCAACTATGGATTTATTGTATCATTTCAAATCATATTTGGGCCTTTTTCCTTTTTGTTCAAGGAAAAGGAATAGTAAGATTTGAATTCCACCTTAGCCACTATCGTCAAAATTTAAAAAAATAATGGTAGACCAGTATACTCACTTGCCTATGTCATGATTATTTGATCCTCAAGTAAGAAAATCCCAAGATTCCATGAAAAAGGCCTTAAGAACCCAAAGGGGAAGTGCGGGTTAAAAGGGAAGAAGAAGAGGAGTTACCAACCAAGATAGTTGACCTACTACATGATTTAAGAATGAAGGTGATCGAGATTAAAAATAACATGCAAAATTCACACAACTATCAATTCAATTAAAAAACATTTAAGCCTTGAAGACATGTGTAGAAGGAAAAGAAGGTGGAAACACCTCAACTTCCAAAACCTATCTCAGAGATGATTATGCTGATCATATTGTATCTAGTAATTACTGTAGGGCATGTGAATTGCCTCACAAGGAAGAAATATGCATTGTTTTTGCAAGAACAACATGTGTGTTTGGTCCATGCAAGTCAGATGAATCAATAGAGAAGCTTGAAGACACCATAAACATTTTGTACATAATGGAGGAAAGTGGCAGCCCTTAGGTATTCCAAGTTTCGAATGGTAAGGAGTTAAGTTCTAAGGGATTTATTCCCTTAAATTCTGAAAATTTTGATGCATGCAAAGGTAACATGTTTCCTACTAGTGTGGTTCAACCTGGAATTCAAATGGGTGTATAAAACATTAAAAAAATATAATCTAAGCCTACATGCATGGTGGATGAAATTACAAAAACATATCCATGGAAAGGTAAAGTTTTAATTTTTTTTTGAACAACGAAAAATCCTCCTCTGTTGGTCGCCTTGATTCTCCATGGCCCAATCAGTTACTCATTGTAATGTGAGCCCATCAAGTTAAAAATTTTGGTACCCCTCAAGAATTTGATCTGCATTTTGAGACAAAGAGAAATAGTTGATTAATTTATGGGGTCATGTGATCCTTCAAAGGATCACCCACATGCATATATTGGTATGGGGAGGGTGAACATCGATCCTGCTCGTTTCTATATCTCTTTTCTTATAAATGATTAATATTACATAATTGCATGTTGGATTCTGGAGCATTTGCTAACATGATGACACTTGAGATCATGCATGAATTAGGATTGAAGATATCTAATCCTTACTGGAATGTTCAAGCTATGGACTCAAGAGAAGTACATGTTTGTGGCCATATTATCAAGGACCCCGAGGTTCATTTGTAGGAGTTCCCTAGAAGAAAATTGATTATGGATGTTATTGTGATATATTGTCCCATATAGTGGGGCATGCTCCTTCCAAGAAGGTGGGAAATTGATGCTGGTGGTAGTATCCATATTGATTTTTCTTATACATATCTTCCATTTAGTATGATGCATAAAGTGAGACTATTTCAAGAACAAAAGATGTTGCACCATGTTGACGATCAACAACATTTGGACAATGAACCATTATATCCTAATGCTGACGAGCTTGAATTGAGAACTTATGTGGTTATGGATGATTAACAGGAACCTATTACATCATCACTAAGTGGGTTGAACAAGAAAGGACCATGTAATTTGTTGGTGTACGATCTAGATTTGGAGCTGGAGTCGAGGTCATCATTGTTTTCCCTTTAGGTATTATTTCTCCATATTCTTTCCATTTGTAATTTGATTTTACTAATAATGTAGCCGCGTATAAATATTTATTGTTAGGACTTAAACAAGAAAGGAAGAGGGGGATCAAGTTGTTGAAGGTTGAAAGGGATATTTCTGAGTTTATAGTGAACTATGTGAGAAAATTTTGTGAAGCAAAGAATCCTCAATTGAAAATATATAGGGAGGAAGTGTGGGATAAGATTGAGTGTTTTGATGCATTCAATATTATTTCTATTCCAAGAGCATTAAATTCACTTGAAAACTCTATGGAATCCCACGCTAAATATTTTCAACCATTAGTTTCCATTCCACATGCAAATCTATATGGTTGAGGTTATTTTTAGACCCACTATTCCTGATAACATTGGATCATGGCATATATTTGAGAATGAAGGAATGCTTTACATCTTTATTAATTTCATTAATAAGTTCTTTGGTCATATAGTCGATGAGGTACATGATGGTGATGGAATTCCATTAATCCAGATGAATAATAACATGATTCCTAAAGGTTTGGTTCCTTTGGAAATATTATTTGAAAAATCTAATTTAGTTATGGGAACTAATAAAACTTGTGCATATCAACAAGTAATAGAAATAAATGTGTTTTCTGAAAAATTACGTAGAATTATCCAAATTGGACGAAATTGTAACCCACAAGAAAGAGGAAAGATAGAGGTGCTATTATGAGAATACCAGGATGTTTACACATGGTACTGCAATGCGTTAAATACCTATGATCCAAATATTATCAATCATGCAACCCCATTAAAAGAATATGTCAAGCCATTTAGGAAAAGGAAAAGTTGTATGAACCCTGCAAAGGTAAGACCAACAATATAAAGAGAATTGTAGAAATTGTTGGAAGCCCAAATCATCACACATATTAGATATTAAAGTTGGTTAGAGAATGTGGTTTTGATAAAAAAGAAGAATGGAGAAATATGATTTTGTATCGATTTTTGCAATCTCAACCTTGCCTCTTTAAAATATATCTACCCACTTCAAAGCATGAAACATGTACTTTAAATAGTTACAAGATATGGTATGGTATCTATGCTAGATGGTTTTTGGGGTTACAATTAGGTGTTGGTTACCAAAGGGGACATGTATAAAATATATTTCACAAACCCATGGGGGACCTATCCATACATTCACATGCCATTTGGACTTATGAAGGTTGGAGATACTTTTCAGTGCACTATGGATTTTGCATTTTCTGACTATCTTTTACAATTCATAGTAGTTTATCATTATGGAATTATTTTATTTTATAAGAATCACGATGATCACATTTATCACTTATGAAATTTTTTTGACAGGTGCAGGTCTCTTGGCATATCATTGAACCCCAAAAAATCCATCCTGGGGTATTCATGGGAAAATTGTTGGGGCACATTGTTTCCAAAGATGGTGTATGAATATATTCCGATAGAGTAAACATAAATATAAGAAATACCTCTTCCCCAAAACAAGAAATCAATCTAATCCTTTTTCAAACACATAAACTTTGTGAGGCGGTTTGTGGCTAGCTTTGCAGAAATAACAAGTCATTCTTCATATATGTTGAAAAGGGCCACGATTTAAAATTGAATGATGAGAACACAAGAGCATTTGTGGATATCAAGCAAGCTTTATGTCAATCTCCAATTCTTGCAATCCCTAACTATGGTAAGATCTTTCAATTATTTTCATTTTCTTCTCGCTTTATCATGGATATTGTTCTTTTACAAAAAAAATGGAGATACATAAAAACAAATACCATTCACGAGCAAACCTTTCTAAGGACCCAAATTGAACTATGAATTGATGGGAAAGAAAGCTCATGCATTAGTAAAATGTTTGCGCACTTCTAAGATTTATTTTGGAATTTTAGAGTGATTGCTTATGTTCCACACCCAATGGTTAATGATATCTTAGTACAAAATAAATGCATTGGAACCAGAAGGAGGTAGATTACAAAATTCCAAGAGTATGACTTAGATCAAGCCTACCAAACTAATAAGAGGCCATGGATTAGTGAGGATGATGGTTGAATGTAATTTGGATGTGATACATGACACACAGGTAGAAGAACATCTAAAGTCTTTATATTTTTCATTGGAGCATTGCGGTTCATATTCAAATAGTATTTCTTATATGAATAATTTCTCTTGCCCTTCAAACCTTAACAAGACCTAGAGGTGATAACTATAGAAAAGCTTGTAAAGTGTTGTTTCATGCAGGGTGACATAGGATGGTGAAATCCCGATGGGATTGTCTTGCATTGTGTGAATTTGGAAGAATCCAAAAATATTTTGCATGAGTAGTATGCAGGGATATGTGGTGGCCATTTCTCACCTAGAACCACAATACACAAGATCATGCATGCCATATACTATTGGCATAGTTAATTTGTAGATGCACATATGTGAGTATTGTTAGATATTTAAAGGGAAGTTGAAGATTCTTTCTTTTCCTTTAGATCCATTCATAGTACAATCCCCATTTGAACAATGGGGATTGGATTTCATTAGGCAGTTTCAACAAAATTATAGCAATGGTTATAGTTGGATTCTAGTATCCATCGATTACTTCACCATAGGGGTGGAGGTAGTTACTTTAAGGAGTCAATCCAACATTAATATCATCAAATTCTTGGAGGACAATACCATTACCAAATTTGACGTCACAAGTAAGATTACTACAAATAATGCTAGTATGTTTTGATCCATTGAGTTGGTTACTTGTTGTTCATGTACAACATCACTTTAGCGCATTCAACAAATTCTTATCCATAAGGGAATGGTTTAGTTGAATCAATAATTAAGAATCTAATCTAGATCATTAAGAAAAAAATTGGTGAAAACAAACATGCTTGGGATAGTTGTTTAAAGTATCAATGTGGGTGGATAGAATCACTAAGTAATGTGCTACCGACAAGAGTCCATTCAAACAGGTTTATGGTTTGGATGTATTTATTATTGTTAACTTGAGGCTTCCTCTATATAATATCTTATGACATTTCACAACCAACCAAGAAGCATTACAACATTGTAATCATTGGTTGGTATAGTTGTATGAAGACATACAATTGTCATACCCTTGATTTACATAATATCAAGGACAAGTCAATAATGTGTTTGATCGAAAAGATAAAGAAAAATACTTTTAGGTGGAATTTGTAGTGGTGTTATGGGACAAGAGACATGATAAATCGGATGATCACGACAAGTTTAACAATATTTGGTTGGGTCCTTACCACATTGATTCAGTTGTAGGACCCAACACTTTTTAGCTTGTGGACCTGAAGGGAGAAAAACAATAATTTATAATTAATGAGAAACGTTTGAAGTAATATTTCTAATAAAAGAAAAATAAAAAAGAGAAAAAAAGAAAAAAAAAGAAAAAAATAAAAATAAAAAGAAAAAGAAAGAAAAAAAAACAAAGTTTGAAGCATTTTTTTGTTTGGGTTTGGGTGGAAGTATATGTCTTATTTTTTATGTCATTTTTAGATTCTTTAGTAGGTAGTGTTTTAATTATTTTTCTGGTTTATTCTTCATTTCATTTATTTTCAATCTTAGATAATGGTCATTGATTCTTTCCATGCCCATATCAATATCCGTTTTGTTTTTCCTTGCTAAATAAATGATTTGAATGGAGTTGGTATATTTTCCCTTGGTTGTATTTCCTTAGTAGTATTTCTTTCCACATCAATACACAGTCAGTATTCTCTATACTTAGTAGTATTTTGTATTGATTCCTAGGTCAAGTATAGGTGAGGTTAGTTTCCCTTTCCATTATGAAGTTTTAAGCTTATGTAGAGGGATAGATTTGAAGGGTATTACATCACTATTGTTTTAGATTTCCAGTCTCCTATTTTGAGTCTCCTATTCATTTAACATGTTATACACTCTCCTAATCTAAGTCTTAAACAACACCTTAACAAAATTCTAATTATGATGCAGTTATAAGGTGGTTATGTAAGATATACTATAACTATACTTTATATGTACATATGAATGAATGCATTTCACATGCCTTTTCACTAAGGTTTCTTTATTTTATTGATGTGATGCTATCAATGGTACCAAAGCACTAAGAAAACCATAGGGAGGAACACAATTTGAAAAGAGAGCCACCATACCGTGATAGAATACACTGAAGGAAAGACATGGATTGTTGGTGTGGATTATGATTTCGTGAAGTAGGATATTCTTAATAAATTTGTTTGAAGAGAGATGGCCATGGTGGTGTTCCAAATAAGGTGAGATAGCTACATTTTGAAGGCATTCTAGCACACTATGAAAAGAAGAGGATACAATGTTTTCTTTTCTATTAGAGAGAAGGGAGGCACAATAGTCTTAGTTTGAGCCATTGTGTTAAAATTTTTGAAGGCAGAGCCATCCATACCTTTCTTGGACATCATTTTGGCCAAAGCAATAGAGACATGTACTGTGATTGACTACCGATACCAATAGGATCAAGAGTATAAATTTGGTATGTCAATAATTGTTGAATACCAATTCTATAGAGGGCCTATTTGAATCTGGTATCTATTAATATCATTAGATCTATGCACCATTGTACAATGCCTTTTCTTTATCCGAGTGTGTGGTGGAAATTGACATATGAACTTCCCATCTTCAAGGGAAGGAACAAGAGTATACAAAAAACATTCAATGTCCAAGGTCTTCAACATCAAGTCATAAAATGGACAAAGGTACAATAAATGAATTCTACGAAATGTGCCACAAAAATTCTGAGTGATTTCCTGTATCAAAACTTGAGTAAATGCAAAAGAAATCGAATATAGTATCAAGTTCCAAACCGTTTTAGTCTTTCATTCCCCAAGATGCAATGTGTAAAGATACAAATAATGTGTACACAATTTCAAGAAACACAAGAAACATAGATTGTATTCAAGCTGCTGCATCTGCAAAAATTTGTACTGTAACAAGGGATTCAAAAACCTTATTGAAAGGTAAAGTTTGATCTTTAAAATTGGGGATGTCTATTCTACAAATGAGCCTCATCTTGCATTGAATTCTAGAATAGCCTTTTGTCTCAACATGTTGTGAGGAACACAAAAATGAGAGAGAGAGAATTGAGAAGTGCAAAGAAAGGCAAGAACAAGAACAAGAACTTGCAAAAATGATTGTAAGGTGTTTTTTGTAAAACAATGGTTTATGGAGATTCTATGTATTTTGGATATATTTGTTGATCAACCATTTCATTCCTCCAACATTGTTTAAAAACCCATTCCACCTTTTTCCTGTCATAGGGATATGGTGGCTATTTTGAGATTCGTCACATCAAGGATTCTTCTTGGCCTCTAATCCTTCATTTCATAACAAAACCCATTTTGTTGGGATATAACATTTGCCTATGGTTCTCATGTTCTTTTCATAGTAACCCACATCATTGCATAGGGTATGTGTAGGGAATCCTTTCCCTACATGTGATATATGGCCAACAAGTTGAGGAGGGGTACATTAGCGATGGAACTTGAGGACCAATATTCCATGGTATAATGAAAAATATAGGACATTACACTATAGCATTTTACTATGGAGATATGTTACATGTGTGTGGTCCCAAACCACCATATTGTCCCTCCATAAGGCATATTTGGCTTGGATCCATATTTCTTTATGTTCTTCATAGATGACATCCATTCCCAAGTATTTAGAAGAGCCCAGACAAGTAGCTCTATAAAATCTACTAATGAGGATAAGTAGGATAATTATAATGCTACATAATTTTATTGATTTGCGCATCCTTATGCTTACACAAGATTGAATGTTAATGGAAGAAGTTCTGCTACTTCCCTTGCTTCAATGAGAATTTTACCCAGATTACCACACAAGAAAAAGAACAAGAAGAGCTTCATGGTTTTATCATCTTCTAGTGAGACCACAAGGTAGTATACAAGTTTCCTCATTAATTCTGTTATTGTCTGAGGAGAAAAGGAAAGGGTTTAAGGTTCAATTATGTTTTCGTGTTATTTGAGAACATAAACCATCTATCTTTTAATATCAATATGCTTAATGTTGAATTTGATTGCAATTATATCTTAACATGTGATTGAAAATGGCATATTATTTTTTAGTCTGTTTATATTTTAAATTTTTTTTTTGCAATTAATCGAAGGCATTATTCAGATAGGTTTATTTGACTTTCATTGTTATGCATTATATTTTTGTGTTATCAAGATGTTGAGATATCATTATATAATCCTACTTCATTATGAATTCCACCAAAAGTATATTGTTGTGCTCATGGGTATTTACTTCAGATAGTGGGAGTAGAGTGTTTTCACTTGCATGGTTTTGAATATTTATATAGTATTTTATAGTAGCCTTTTTCTTGGTGGCACATTATCCATTTTGGATCTTTTCCTTATACAATGTTGATAAATATATGTGGAACACACATGACAATATACCTTGAAAGAGAAAATATTAAAGTCCTTGGTCTTGTTGGTTTTGTAGGTAAAATGGGTTGGCTCCCCACCTTTATGGTACACCTTGGCCTTGTGGGTATGGGGGTTGCATTACCACCTTATTGTGACCCTTAGTTGACTTATGGTACTTTTGGTACCAGCACCCTTATTGTTTGTGGTACCATGAACTCTTTGATATGATGACCTAACCTTAATGTTTTTATTGTTTTTTTTTATGTGACCATTTTGACCTTTGGTACCCATAGATATTGCTTGTTTGTTTTTTAGAAATCGGGGTGACCTGCCAACCAGAGGATTTTTTTTGTAGAAATCGGGGGCGAGCCAAAGATCTAGGTCAAATTCGGTTGGAATTTGAGGGAGAAGCATAGATCTCGCTCGTTATTTTATAGAAATCGAGGGCGACCAGAGGAATTGTTTTTGTAGAAATTAGGGATGATGTGAGGATTTTTGGAGATTGGGGATTTGTTTCATAGGGATATTTAGGTGAAATGGATTATTTTATTAATAATTAGTGGACGATTTTAAATATTTTATAAAAAATGTTTTAATATACTAAATTTTCCTAGAAAAAAAATTAAACTCCTTTAAAATCGCCCATGTGAACATTTTGACCTTTGGTACCCTATACTAAGTCAACCTTTATTTTTTTATTATTGGTAACTATCCTAAAATTTGGGTTTGAATAAAGACCTCTTAGAAGTCCTTTCAAGTTATAAAAACAAGTCTTATCCTTCATTATGGATCCATTCAAGAAGATACATCTCAGCTCTGATCTTTTTGGTTGGCGTCAAGGAGCATGTTTCTAGGGTTTCACTACTTCATCCATGGGTTACTAGATATGAGTTTAAGGGTTTCTTTGTGCTCCCTTATTTGTCGAATCATGAGTTGTGACCTTATGCAAATGCCCGTGGACTGTGTGGTGTCTCTCTTAATAAGCTGTGACCTTATGCATCTGACCCGTGGAATGTGTGGTGTCTCTCTTGCTACCATGCTGGGCCGTGAATTTATGAAGTTGACTCGTGACTATATTAGATTGATCCAAGACCATTTTGCTGCTAAAAATATAGGTCATGTTCATTTCTGTGGGCTACTCTTGGACTGTTAGCTTTGATGTCATCCCTTTGGGGATGATAAAACTTATTTGTGACTGTGTAAGGTCTATCCTAATGGATTGTGACTATGTATGATCTCTCCTAGATGAGACATGGATTGTGATGACCTCCCTCATCCTTAAAGTGGAATGTGGTAACCTCTCCTAGAAAGGTCATGGATAATTTGACCTTACCTTTTTGGACATTACTTGTTTGGTGTTAATTATGCTAGAGGGAGTTGTGATGTTTTAAGGCCGATTAGCTATGTTTTGGGATAAACATCACTACTACTATCCTACTAGGGTCTTCACACATGGTGACTGAGATATCTTGCTTTCTTCTGTATGTATCTAACCTCAACCTATAACACTCTAACCTACTCTTTGTCAAGCTATGTCATATGTTCCTTTGGTGACTTGTCCTTCCAGTGACAAGATCTGAACCTAAAAGTATCTGAGTATAATGCTGATCCAAACAGTTCTACAATAGCTTTATTATTGTTCTTTGTTAACCGGTTATTAAATTTACTAGTATTGCTATTATTGCTTTATTTCTTGTACATTGCTATCATTCTTTTCATTAGTTATAATATTGTTATTGTTTATGTTTTATACATGGTAATTGGTAAATCATCTCAAGGACCAACTTTAACACAATGACAATTCGAGTGTTAAAGTTGCAAGAGATGAAATTATGTTTTGAATGTATTACAGCAGTACTGTTCTAGATCTAGTTATGTTTTAGTTTTGTTTTATGCATTAAAGTATAAAATTTTAGTTTGTTTAAGATGCAAAAAATGGTTAAATATGAACTGTAAATTTATATAACCCAATATTCTTGCATGAAGATGCTATAGATATTAGGCGATGACTTAGATGGGTTAGATGTTGTGCTATGTTCTTGACAAGAATCTGCAATATTGATCACCCTTGCTTTCTTAGTTGCCAGATTGATTATAGTTTGAAGGAGAGAACAAAACAAAAGAGTGAAGCAAGTTTAAGATGCAAAAAATGGTTGAATCACCAAGATTCTACAACATTATATAATAAAATGAAATATTCGCTAGGATTTTACAACATTATATAATAAAAAGAAATATTCACCAATTTATATATATATATACATATTATATTATTGATAAAATGGCCTTCAAATTTTCTTATATATCGGAGAGATTCACCCTTTTTTTATACATATAAATATAGGGGGGTTCTTAAAATCATCCATGCTGGAAATATTGAAAATTGGCGGGCCTATCCTCATCCCTCACATCCACAAGCTCTTCAATTTGGTACTCAAGCAATCCTTCCCTAAGCCTTGGATATAAAGCCTCATTGTTCCTATTTTAAAAAGTGAAGATAAAAAATATCCATCTAATTATAGGACCATTATGATTGGCCCTCTTTTAGAAAAAATATATGGAATTATTATGGAAAACAATATCAACATATGGCTAGAAAGTCATGGAGAAATAACTAAATGATAGGTAGGATTTCAGGGCTAGTATTCAACTGTTGAACACCTTGTTACTCTTAGGAAAATTGCTGAGGAGTGTTGTAATAATACAACTAATCATCCTTATTTCTTTGTTTACTTTAGAAAATCATTTGAAGAAGTTCTTAGAACTAGCCTTTGGAGTAGATTAGGAGAGCTAAAATTCCTTTTTCAAGTTGAGAGATTTTGCGATAAGGTTGTATGAGAAGGTTATTACCATGGTTAGGAACTTTGGGGATTTGTCAAGGAAACTAATTGTGATATAGGAGTCAAGAAGGGTTGTCCCATATCCCTTACCCTTTTTGGTATTTACATTGACAAGCTAGAGGGTTGTTTGGAAGAGGAAGATTATACTAGCACAAGTACAATTGGTATAGTCATCATCTTTCTTCTTTATGTTGATGATATTTTTATTATCGTGAGGAGTGAGGAGCCCCCATGATCCCCACAAGCAACTAAAATTTCTCAAGGATTTTTGTTTTAGTATGGGTATGATTATTAACAATGACAAAATAAAGGTTATGATAATCAAATCCCAAAATTTGAATTATGATAATTTCATGTATGACAACAACAACTTGGAGGAATGTCTTCATATAAAATGATATTGGAATCAATCTTCATCAAAAGATTAACTATAACTATATCATTGAGAAAATTATAATGAAGGTTGGAAGTCTATTATGGACTTGAAAATAGTTGTAAATTAACAAACCTTTAGATTTGTGATAGGAAAAAACTCCTCTTTGACACTTTCGTCACTCCCATTATCTTATATGGTTGTGAAATTTGTGGGTGCAACATATCTAGAGAATCATGGAGAAGGATAGAGAAAATCCAAAAGCACTTTATGCCATATAATCTCAAAATTAAAGACAATACACTGTATCTTAATATCAAAATTAAAGGAAATGCACCATATCCTATCCTCCTCATAGAATCGAGCCTCTCCCTTTTTGAGAGCATGGCTATGACCTGATATCTATTGTACATGAACTATATAAACAACTTGTAAGAAAAGAGACTTCATAAGATTGTTTCATACTCTAGTCAAAACCATTTATGAATTAAATGAGGTTAGCATACATATGCCAAGTCTTGGATAAATCGTTGGGGAGTTGAGGAAGAGGTCACTCTATAGAGTATTGATAATATTAAAAGTATTATAACATAATTTTAAGGAGAAGATGCGGTGTGATAAAGTGTTAGAGGATAAGATAAAACTAAGATATTATAAGGAGGTGATAAACCCTAAGATAGAAAATCAAAATTATCTCTCTATTTTAATGAAATGTAAACATGAAAAACATCAACGCTAAAATACTTGAACAAACTCTCACAAGCTCCCTAGTGAAATAAGGCGTTGACCATTTCTTAAAATGCTATGGGATAAAAAATCTGCCATCTTTGTGACACAAAGAGGGTTGAAGATGAAAATCACTTTTTCATTGAATGTCCTATGTACACCCACATCATAGCACAATTTCAAAATAAAAACAATTCATTCATTATGCAATGAGAGAGTGCTATTGTTTGGGGTGATTCCAAATCCATATAAAAATTCACTTGTCGTCTCAAGTGCAGAGAAGAGTCCATATCCACATGAAGAGACATTTCTTGTCAAGTGTTGTTTTCTCATAATAAAGTAAGATTCATCTGAAACCAAGATCTATTAAGCATCAAGAGAGATCCATTTTATTGAGGTGTAATTTTTTTCTTATCTTTAATTTTTTACACACCAAGAACAAATTTACACCTTGAGAAATCAGATCCCTCTTGGTACTTGATAGATCAGGTTTCTAGTTAACATTTGAGTTGGAATGAATTTTTTTAGTTACCTTTTTTACTTTTTATTTTTGGTAATGTTATGTTACATAATTGACTTGAATCATGAACATATATCTTGAACCAAACCATGAGGTTGTCTTATTATCTAACCTTTCTCTAGAACTATCTCTAAAACTTCATCCCCTCTAAGTCACATTTTTTTTTTCTATAGTGGCCTAGTATGTCTTATCTACAATGCCATAGGTTTGAGGGTGAGTTATGACAACTTTCCCCAAACTTGTTTATTTTGTCTCTTTCAAGAGATTGAAATTGTACGGATCATGTCTGATGTTCTTTTTCTTCTTTTTACCACAAAACTATGCTCCATCTTATTTTTGATGTAATAAGTGACACTCACTTGAATATATCAAGCTTCACATATAATTGTTTTATCCAAAACATCTATTTGAGACTTGTTTCTAGATGAATAAAAAATACTGAGTTCCAGAGACTATAACTCCAAAATTATCATGAACTAGGACTTACATTTTTTACCACAGATAATTCACTATGTCCTCAAGGCTCTTGAAAATTTCACCTTTTGAAACATCCCCCAAAACAATATATATCGAAAATGGCTCTTATAACAAATGTTATGCACCAAATTCCCACAAATAACATAAAAGTAAAAAGAAATAGTAACCCAACACCTTGAGAACAAAATAAAGAGAAGAAGCCTCTTCTACGGGAAAACTCCTTATACAATGTGCCATATGCCAAGACAAGATGAAATGATCTTAAAACTAAGTCTCCTTGGTATATATAGGAGACAAAGGGTACAATTACAATTCTAGTAGACCATACAAGTACATTTAAAGTCATAGCGGATTAACAAAGAGCACATTAATATAATAATAGAAATGTAATGTCGTAATATATAGGGTTTAACATTACCATGCATGAAATAGAAATGAATATGGTTTTATGGGAATTCCTACAGATGGTACCGCATTTAGTGACATCAAAGAAAGATCATGAGTTTTAAAGAAAAAAATCATAATGTTAGGCTTTCAGTGGTAACAAATGGTGTCAATCCATTTGGAGAGTTGAGATTCATTTACTCGGTGTGGCTTATTTTTGTTACAAACAATAACTTTCCTCTTTGCATGTCAATAATGAGATCACACAACTACATTAATGGAAGATCTTATTACCTTGTTTGTAATTATTTTAGTGTCATGCACATCTATTTCGAAAAAGATTTTTTTTGCTTTAACATGTGATCTTAATAAAATTGTTCTTTAAAACTATCATCCATATTTTGATATAAAATTCTAACTTTAATTACATTTAAATAATAATAAAATTGTTCCTTAGAACTATCATCCATATTTTGAATAACTTTAATTACTTTTAAAATAATTTAGAATTACAAGTGTTCTCAAAATTTGTTCTAGGGTTAGTCTCTAATAGAACATTGATTTGTTCTCAAAATTTATTACAAGATTTGTTCTCAAAATTTGTTAGAGGTTAGACTTAATACTATAACAACTTTGATTTGTTCTCAAAAATTGTTACAAGGTTAGTCTCTTATACAATAGTTTGTTCTCAAAACTTGTTACAAGGTTAATCTTTAATACAACATTGTTTTGGTTATGTAGTTGAGAAGTTGAACACCTACTTCAACTCTGCGAACCGCTCCCAACTCTCCCAGATACTTTGGTTAAGAAGAAAACCCCAATACTTTGGTCAAGTTTTCTTAATTGTTAAGAGGCTTAATTGTGCATCTGATGCTTGTGGTCTCTCGGGGGGCCTTCTTGCGGGCTGGGACCCACACTTGATTCGTTGTAAAGCTTTTACATCTCTGGCTAGTATTGTTCTTAAAGCTACATTTAAAGGATTGGATGAGTCTTTTACAGTTATAAACTGTTATGGTCCTTATATACACCGGACTAACTACTGGAACAGCATGGTGTCTGGAGGGTTGTTGGGATTGCCCAACTTAATTCTGGCTGGGGATCTTAATTTCACCTTATCATCTTCTGAAGTATGGGGGAATAAAGCTAGGCAGGACCCTTTGACTTACTACTTTTCCCAGCTTATCTCTGATAATTTGCTGGTGGATCTTACGATGGACTCTTGTACACCCACTTGGAGAAACGGCCGGTCTGGGGATGAGGGAATATGTAAGAGATTGGACAGATTCTTGATATCAGAGTCTCTCTTGCCTACTTTCTCCTCTTACCATTCCTGGGCCTACCCATCTGATGTATCTGACCATTATCCTATTTGCTTGGAATGGGGTCCACTCAGGCATGCCCCTTGCAGGCCCTTCAAATTTAATAGAGCATGGTTGTTGGAGGAGGAGTTCAGGCATCTGGTCTGGTCCTCCTGGAATGATGTACTAGATTCTCCTGGAAGCAACCATATGGAGCTATTTACACTTAAGCTTAGTAGACTTAAGAATTCTGTGAAGATCTAGGAAAAAGCTAAGAACATTGAGAGGAGGCAACAGATTTTGGATATCAATTTGGGCATTTCAGAACTACTTTTGGAAGGCTCTGGTACTATTTCGGTTACTAGCAGACATAAATGGGATGCACTTCAGGAGAAAAAGAATAAGTACTGGGCCCATGAGCTCACGACTCTGAGGTTGAAAAGTAGAGCGCTGTGGGTGAATGAGGGGGATGCAAATACAAAGTTTTTTCACCATTTTGCCTCTTCATGGAGGAACACCAACACAATCTGGTCACTCAAGGGCCAGGATGGTAACACTATATCGGAGGATTCTGAACTGAAGGCTCTTGGTGTCAATCACTTCAGTAGTTTATTTCTTGATGATAAGAACTCAGATATTTCAGATCAATTGAAGGTGGTCAGACTGTTTCCTCAGATGACTTTGGATGAAGATATAGACTGCTTTAATCAGCCCATTATAGGCCCGGAGGTTGAAGCTGTGCTCAAGGGGTTTAAAAAGGACAAGAGTCCAGGCCCGGATGGATGGCCGGTTGAATTTTTTCTGGCCTTTTTTGAACTAGTGGGGGAAGAACTGGTTTATGCTGTGGAACAGGCCAGATGTTCTGGTAGAGTTACTGGTGCTTGGAACTCTACCTTTCTGACCTTGATTCCTAAATGTGAAAATCCATTAACCTTTGATGACTTCAGGCCGATCTCTTTATGTAATTTGATCTACAAGATTACTTCTAAGATTGCGGCTAACAGACTGAAGCCTATATTGAACCGCTCTCTATCTGCCAACCAATTTGGGTTCCTTAAGGACAGACAGATTACTGAACCGGTGGGTATTACCCAGGAACTTTTGCACTCGATCAAGATAAAAAATTCTGATTCCTTGGTACTAAAATTAGATCTGGTTAAAGCTTTTGATAGAGCAAACTGGAATTTCATCAGGCTACTGCTTATTCAGATTGGTATTCCTCTGTTGGGTGTAAACTAGATTATGGGGTGTATTACGGGTTCCTGTTTTGCGGTATTGATTAATGGGACTCCCTCTAAGTTCTTTACTGCATCCAGAGGACTGAGACAAGGCTGTCCCCTCTCCCCTCTTATATTTATCCTTATTATGGAGGGGCTCAGTTGGATCATATTGGATGCACAACATCATGGAAAGATCATGGGGTATCGGTATTCACCCAGCCTGTCTATAACCCACCTCTTTTTTGTTGATGATGTTATCCTCATTGGGGCTGGCACCATTGATGAATGGAAGGCCTATAAAGAAGCACTGGATTTATTTTGTGGGGTATCGGGGATGGTGATTAGTCCTTTAAAATCATCTTTCCTCTACCAGAATGTTGACATTGGTTTCAGGGAGGAACTTGCTGAATTCTTTCCGTTTAAAATGGATCCTATCACGATGGGATTTAAGTATTTGGGTTTCTACCTGAAACCGTTGGGATACCATACCTCTGATTGGACCTGGATTATCCATTTATTCGAAAGAAAGATCAAAAACTGGACTTACAGGTACCTATCACTGGGTGGTAGAGTGGTACTTATCAGAGCTGTACTTACTGGTTTGGAGGTCTATTGGTTTTCCTTGGCACGTTGTCCAAAATCCATCCTTAATACTTTGTGCAAACTTATTTATAAATTTCTCTGGGGATCATCTGGGGACCATAGTCTTTCACATTTGGTCAGCTGGGAATCTCTTGCTCTTCCTATTGAATTTGGTGGCTGGGACATCAAGAACCTGGAATGGTTTGGTATCTCTTTAAGACTCAAGAGTTTGTGGCTTCTACTTACTCGTACTGGGATCTAGAGCAGAATCATTGCCCTCAAGTATTTAAAGAACAGACCCCTGGATGATTGGATTCGTGGTCGGTCTTTTAATATTGTTGGTACCTCATATTTTTGGAATGGCTTCATCAGAATTATTGGGTGGATTATATGTCAGCTGGGATGGAAGGTGGGAAATGGATTAAAAATCAGAGTTGGTATTGATCCCATTGCCGGACAAAGCTCACAGTATTTTTTATCAGAGGAACTTAGGGAATATCTCACTGATCTGGGTATAACTCATCTAGCACATGCACAAAATCTGGATGGTTTTAGATTGGATGGGACTGATTGGTACTCTGCCTCGGACCTACTTTTGGGTGGGTGCTGGGCTGAACAGTGGTCCTCATATGTTGCTGGTCTGACTCATGGGGGTATAAGGATTATTAATTCAGAAGACAGATTTCTTTGGATGTTTGATGAACAGAGGGGTATAGTGACAGCTAGGAAAGCCTATGGTCTTATTGTCAAAAATTACAAATCTGTATTGGATACTGATATTATGATGAAGATTTGGCTCTTTAATCTTCCTCTCAAGATCAAATGTTTTGTGTGGCTCACTTGTAATAAAAAAATTAATACTTGGGATACCTTAAGGAAAAAAGGATGGTATGGGCCCAATAGATGCTACCTCTGCAAGGAGGAGGCAGAATCGGTAGAACATCTTTTTGTCAGCTGTAATTTCTTGAAGGAGGTAATTGGTGGCCTAAGCAGTGTTTTAAATGTGCACCTGGACTGGTGTGGTCATACCTTTCTGGAAATATTAAACTGTTGGATTGCTAGGAAGGGATATTTACTGTATTTACCATTCTTCTTAGTCTGGCATATCTGGAAGGCAAGGAACAGATTATGTTTTGAAGAACAGGAACCATACTTGAATAGATTGATATATATCATATATGATGATTTTTTGACCTATAAGCCACCTCTGTTACAAAAGCACAGGATCAGGAATATTGGGAATTTTCCTTCACTTAAGTACCCTTCGGTATTTTTTGATGGTGCGGCCGCTAAAGAAGAGGGGGGTGCTGGTTTTGTTATATGGCTGAATGAACTCCACCATCTTGCCTTCAAGCTCGGATGTGGCAGGAGTACCAATACTAGAGCTGAGCTCTTAGCACTTTGGGCATCACTATGGGTCACCAAGGACATTGGGTTACCTTACCTACATATCTTTGCCGACTCCTCTGTGATTATAAAGTGGGCAAAAATGGAATCTTCCCTGGATATGGTGAATTTAGAGGCCTGGTGCCACAACACTAGGATTCTCATATCCTCATTTATGTGGGTGGATCTCAGTCATGTTTATAGGGAACATAACAGGAGGGCAGAAATCTTATCAAAGGAGGGACTGCATTTGGCACCGGGACATCTCATACTTAAAGAATATTATGGGAATGAGATTATTGGAGAAAGCTCAGCACAGATCTTTTAGTATATGCACTTTTTACTTCAGTTTCTCTCTCCAGTTTTGTGAGAAACATACAGGTTATATGTGGAACATATATTTACTGATTTACTTGAGTATCACTCCCTCCTTGGATCAGGTTTTTGGGTTCCTGTTATGTTCTTTAGGAACATTGATGACTGTACTTGATTGTCTTTCTATGAGAGGGTTTTCTTAGGTAGTGAACCCAAAGTGCTATGAGTTTATGTTTCTGTGGAGGGGTATTGAGACTCTATGTATTTACTTGTTATTTACTTATGACTGTTAGGCTGATTGGATTGTATTTGCTGATAGACACAGGTAGGACTGATTATTATTTCTGCTGTACATGCACATACTGCTGTACATGAACAGTTTTTTGGCACTTCACTTGAAGATGTAAAAGGTTCCTTTGATTCAATGAATACCAAGGAATGTATTTTTTTCGACTTATTTCAAACATCCATGAGTATATTTTTCCGTATTTGCAAAAAAACATCTTGGCATGACTTGAATTCGTGTAGCAAAGGGCCTTTGACTCGAATAATGAACATAAATAATCAACCAATAGTGTACTTTTCGACAAATAGACAATCTCTGTTCGCAACTATTACAATGCCAATAATCGACAAATAGACAATCTCTGCTCGCAACTATTAGTTACATAGCCATGTTGGATACTAATCTTTCTAGGTTTGAGGCCATACTTCATATCTGCTATATATACACCCATTTCTATATAACTATACACGATATACGTATTTCCTTGCTATATCTTTAGGTCGCATGAGCTAGGCGCCTGCAGCCATTAACAACAAACAAAGGATGATCTGAGCGATTGATCATGGATAACACACTAACTGCAATTTATCAGACAATGTGAAGCTGCTGTAGTAGCAGTAGTAGCCGGTGTTCATCGCTAAAGGTTACTTAAAGGATCAAAAGCTGCTGTAGTAGCCGGTGTTCATCGCTAAAGGAGCGTGTCGACTCCTGCCGACTCCTGTAGCTGCATTGACGACAAACAAAGCTTGTTGATCTGAGTAGTTGATCATTCATGGGGTAACACACTAGCAACAATTTGTTAGAGACTCAGAAATAAATTAAAATCGCTGAGAAGTAAAAAAATCTGACCGGGAGGAGCAGGATCTTGCTCGTGAGTCTTGAAGAGAATTCGGATCTTGTTCGTGAGTCGTGAGTAATTCTCTTCCCTCGTCCATGTCAAACACTTGGAGGCGAACGCCTTCGTCCATGTCAAACACTTGGAGGCGAACGCCTTCGTTCATCTGTTCAGGCGTCCAAAATGTAAGAAAACGTCCCTCAACATCTTTCTTGGGAATTATGAGTTTACACTGACGATTACTTGGGTCACTGAGGGCGAGCTCCTTTTGAAACAAAAAATGAATGTGAATTTCCATCATCTCCTGCTGGTCGAAGTCTCTTCCTGTGTTACATGGTTACAACTACAAGTAAATCTTGTCTGGGCTGTAATACCTGTTCATATATACTGCATCAAACCAAACCAGGTATCTATAATTCTGGGTTCCTACCATTTACTTCACAGAGGCGGAGGAAAAGAAAAAGAAAATGATGAAACTAATAAAATGAAGAGACTATGAAAGAAAGAAAGGGAGGCACACTTACTTGGTTTGGCTGAGGGAGTTTTGATCTTCGCACTCGCTGGCTGTCGTCTTCACACTTCCCCTTCGCTCTCCAAAGAACAAGATGACATAATTCGTTTGAATGAAGAAACTGGCCTCTACGAATTTAAAGATTTTAGGCAACGAAAAGACTTCTAAGTTCGCTACACTATATTTGACTCTTATCCTTCTTCTCTCCCAGGGCAAGGAATTAGTTGTTCGTGAGAAGGAAATGCTGGTTAAGGAAGGAGTATGTGTGGAGAAGGGAATGCTAGCTCTATCCTTGCCCTCTCTCTGGGCGAGGAAATACGTTACTTGGGTTTACTTATAATCATGTTATTCATATAATTTAAGTTTTATGTTGGGACATCATGAGTTTATTGATGGATAAGAGATGAATTTGATCTATTATTCTCATTATTTGGATGAGTAAAAGTAATTTTATAGTGTTTTGATTATTAATAAATGGTTATTCCATTAATTTATGTTTTTACAATGTAAAGTGTCTCTTTGGAATAAATTGGGGTAAATTTGAATAACACATTTGATAAAGTCATGCTCTTCAGTAGCTATTGCATAATAGTCTCTAAGATGGTCACTCTGCCTCTCTAGCCTTTGCTACTCTTGCCTTTGGTGTTTGTTATGGAGATGGATTTATTTTTTTCACTGAAACTCGTGCTTTTCTTCTTGGTGTGGATACCTATGCTATTGCTTCCACCACTGAAACTACTTATGGTGGTGTTGGGCGGTAAGCTTTTTGTGCTTTTGGCTTTGCTTGGTAAACTTAAATCATTGATGTTTGCTTTAGTGTTGTTTCTGGAACTGCTTCCCTTCTCCCGCCTCTTTTTGAGTCCCAAAAAGAAGTATACTCGTCAATTGATCAGTTTAGCAATTTGTTTGAGAGGGAAAAATGAGTCGAATAATTATTCACTCACACAATGAATTCACCAAAAGACTTGGTAAATCAGATAAGCCATAAGGCAAGTATATATTAATGATAAGATAAGAGATGATATGTTACAAATGGTGGCCCTGCCTTAAATATGGCTTGGGCATTTGAAATGATGAGACACCTCATTTCATAACTTAACTTAGTTAACCTAATTATTTAATGATTATCTTATTTTATGTTTGTTACATTGCAACTCTCTTAGAAAGGCTTTGTCCTCAAAGCCTTATAATGTTGTTGCGTCGTTCTTTGTGATGTCGCGGCTGAAGAAACATGTCGATATGAACTGCTAAGTGTAGAGCATAACTTTCGATATGTGGATGGGTCAGTCCATCCTAAATTGATTTGTTATTGATTGTTGGGATTTTCGACTGATCTATCGTTAGGAGCTTTGATCACATTAGTATCATTATCTTTTGACATTTCCCACTTTTTAGAGTTTCGGTTTTTATGGTTGGGGTGTTGATAGAGAATTTTCACAATGTCATTTTCTTTTATGAGTGTCATCTTTTGAGTTGGAAATTGTATTTTCGTCCCTTACGGTTTTAAGGTTTCCTTCTGTATCTTTTCCAACTTGTTTTCCAACTGCACATAATCATTTTGAAACTTCTTAATCACTTCTACTTGCGCTTTTTTGTCATCTTCAGACTTCTTAAGTTGTTCCTTAAGATCTTTGTTATGACTTCTCATGCAATCATTTTCTTCCTGCTTGTCTAGAAGTTTCCCTTCAATGTCTTCCATAGATTGTTCTGTCTTTCAACTATTTTTCAACTTCTTAATTTTTGTGACTAGTGTTTTGTTATGATTCCTTAATCTGAAAATTTCTTCGGAATTGTTGGATAGTGTTTTATTGCTTTTTGCGATCTCCGACTTATGAGTCTTTTTAGAGTCGTTATTTTGTTGTTGAAGAAATTTTATCTGTTGTCGATACTGGTCAATCACTAACTCTTGATTTCCTAATTTATGTCGCATCTGCATTAGTTCTTCATCCTTATCGCTAACGATTTCGTTCAATCGTTTTATTTCTGCTTCATAATCATTTATTTTTTTCTTTATATCTTGATTTTTCAATCTCTGATTAAAATCATTTTCACTTTTTAATTTCTCAATTTGAGGAGACAATTTTTCTCTATGATTTTTCTGATCAGAAATTTTTTGTTCATTGAGCTCTTTTTGCATCTCATGTATTTTAATTATTACTTCCGAGTTCGTATTTGTGTCCCGTAATTCTTCATTTTCTCTTCTATAATGTTTTAACTTGGCTTTTAATTTCTCTATTTGTAGCCGCAAACTAGATTCCATGATCTCTGATTTCTTCCACACTAGATGATGATGGTCTTTGATTTTTTTCGATTTTGTTTTCCTTTGACTTCCTCGGCAATAAATGGTTTTCAAATTTTTCGATGATAGGAGGGCCTTTGACTTCGAATTCTTGAATAATAATGGTATTCTTTCTTTTTTTTGTATTAAATAATAATTGTATTTATTACAATTATTAATATTAATAATATTTTTCATAAATATAATAATAATATTAACAAGGCACTTGGATCTCCACGTTGGTTACCCTTTTGATTTAGATTAACTTATTTGTGGATTGTGTGTAGATTAGGTGGTTGAGAAGAATGATTGTTAACTTCTCCACCTAGGTTCAAATCTCACTTCTTTATGCACTTTTAGCTTAATAACTTAATTATGGTGTGAGTTGGTTTGTTAATAAAACCAAGGGTTTGTTTTATAAAACCACGAGTATTTGTTTTCTTCATTCCTTTTTTTATGGGATCTTCTCCCTTCTTCTCTTTATTTTTATTTTTATTTTTACTTCTTCCTTTTTTTCTTTTATCTTTTTACGTCTGACTTTTTTTTCCTTTTATTCTCTATTTTTATGGTCAACGATCCAATTCAGGAAACCTGGAATAATGGCTAAAAGTCGATAAAATGGCCAAAGGCCGGAATCTAGCCAACTAGGCTCTGATACCAAATGAGCCGAATAATTATTCGCTCACACAATGAATTCACCAAAAGACTTGGTAAATTAGATAAGCCATAAGGCAAGTATATATTAATGATAAGATACGAGATGATATGTTACAAATGGTGGCCTTGCCTTAAATATGGCTTGGGCATTTGAAATGAGGAGACACCTCATTTCATAACCTAACTTAGTTAACCTAATTATTTAATGATTATCTGATTTTATGTTTGTTACACAAAACCAGGCATTTGAAATGAGGAGACACCTCATTTCATAACCTAACTTAGTTAACCTAATTATTTAATGATTATCTTATTTTATGTTTGTTACACAAAACCACTCTCAAGCTTTAACTAGGAGACTCCCTTCACCCCTTGTCAACAATAGTGGGACATCACACTTGCAGGAAAATGTGTAATGTAGAATTTATTTCGAGATTGAGATGGATGAGATGAGTTCACCTCTAACTACCATGTATTGGATTTATTCTAGGTCTTTATAATTATTGATCAATGTAATAATAAGTATATGTTGGATTATAATTATTAAGAGGGCTGATGCACAATCATGGAATCCTTTAAAGACACTTTAGATGCCACATAATTATACTGGAAAAATTTGGAAACTCTGACTTTAGGTGACAATTAGGGGTACTTTCCTAACTTATTTGAAGATGAAGTAAAAAGACAAAATATAGGTAATTGAATCAGCTTTCATAATATATAGCATTTATGCAGACAAAATGTGTGTAAATGATTATAAAATTAGTTTCCATGAAATTGGGTTTTCAAATTTTCAGCACATCTTAACATATATGTTTGTGTGGGTGTGGCAATATATGAGGTAAATGATGTCAATTTGGGATAAAATATTGTAGACATATAAAGGACATATGGGCTTAGTGCAACAATTTCGTAATTTTTCTTGAATTAATTTTTTTATTATTTATTATTGAAGTCAGAAAAGCTTGAAATGAAAATGTTAGGTGTGGGCGCAACACTTTAGGGGAAAACATTAATGAAATCCTTGATTTTTATATATAAGATCGTAGAGCTTGCTCTTGTTTAGTGCACCATATGATTTTCTTGGGAAATGGTGATGGAAATCAAAAGTTACATAAAAAACAATTGATGTATCTATTTTAAAAAACTGACGTGTGTCATTTAGAAAAATAATAATAAACAAATAAAACATAGTTTTGAAGGAAAAAATTACATATTCAGAATCATAAGATCGTACTCTACAATAATCTAAATTTTCATAAAAAAATAATGTGTCTGTCATAGAAAAACACGCCATCGAAACTGAGCATATTGATAGAGTTCTAAAAGAGAAGCAATAGCCCTAGTTTATTTTTCCTAGCCAATAGGTTTGGTAGTCTGAAGCTATTTTCGAACATAATGCCAAACCTTATTCCCACCGATTTTTTTAATTTAAAAAAAAAAACGCATATATTTTATAACGCATATGCGTTTTTGCTTAACTAATTTGGTATGAGAGTAAAAAAGAGTAATGGCATCCTTATCCCATTATAATACCATTTAGACTCCCAATATTCCATCCAGACAGTCTATGGGGTGGCTCATGGCCCAACATTACATTGGCCAAGACGGGGGGGGAGTCAAAGGAGGGAGAGGAAGGTGTAGAGGGAATCATGGGAGGGAGGGATGGGTAGGGGACATATATGGGGGGAATGAAGGGAGGATAAATATAAGGGGAAGGGAGGGATGGTTATGGGAGATATATGAGGGGGGGACGTGAGAGATATGAGGGGTGGACAGTTGTTCACTGATGTCTGCAAATGTACAGTTCATAGAATAGAATAGATCATCTAGTACTAGGAATCTTCAAACAAGTGTGTGGCCATCAGTGTAATGAGTGTTTATATGTGTATTAAAGAATTTCAACGGTTTTCAAGATTTAGTAATTAGTATTTATAGTAAGCGGGAGAAATCTCATTACTATGATCATCATAATCATCATCATAGCCATAGTCATCGTGATCATCATCATCGTGATCATCGTCATCGTGATCATCATCGTGATCATCATCATCATCATCATCACCATTATTGTTCATCATCATTGTCGTCGTGATCATCATCATCATCATCATAGTCATCATCCTCATCATAATCATTGTCATCCTCCTCCTCCTCATCATTATCATTGTTCATCATCACCATTCCATTGCAAATGCTTGAAAATAAAATCAAAGCAAAGTTTCAACTAAACCTATTGTCATCATCATCATTGTTCCTCATCATCATCATCATCATCATCAACCTCATCCTCATCCTCATCATCATCATCACCATCATTTTTCATCATCATTGTTATCGTCATTATCATCATCATCATCCTCCTCCTCCTCATCATCACCGTCATCGTCATCATCATCGTCATCATCATCACCATCATTGTTCATCATCATCGTCATCGTCATCGTCATCGTCATCATTCTCATCATCCTCATCCTCGTCCTCATCATCATCACCCTCATCCTCATCATCATTATCATAGTCCTCCTCCTCCTCCTCCTCGTCATCACCATCATTGTTCATCATCATCGTCATCATCCTCATCCTCATCATCATCACCACCATCATCATCACCACCATCATCATCATCATCCTCATCATCATCATCATAGCCATCATCCTCATCCTCCTTATCATCACCATCATTGTTCATCATCATCGTCATCATCATCATCATTATCCTCATCCTCATCCTCATCATCATCACCACCCTCATCCTCATCCTCATCATCATGGTCATCATCATCATCATCATCATCATCACCCTCATCCTCATCCTCCTCATCATCACCATCATTGTTTATCATCATGGTCATCATCATCATCCTCATCCTCATCCTCATCATCACCACCCTCATCCTCATCCTCATCATCATGGTCATCATCATCATCATCATCATCACCACCCTCATCCTCATCCTCATCATCATAGTCATCCTCCTCCTCCTCCTCCTCATCACCATCATTGTTCATCATCATCATCCTCGTCCTCGTCATCATCATCATAGTCATCATCCTCCTCCTCATCATCACCACCATCATTGCTCATCATCATCGTCATCATCATCATCATCATCATCATCACCAGCATCCTCGTCATCATCATCATGGTCATCCTCCTCCTCCTCCTCCTCATCACCATCATTGTTTATCATCATCATCATAGTCGTCATCCTCATCCTCCTCCTCATCACCATCATTGTTCGTCGTCGTCGTCATCATCATCATCATCATTGTCATCATCACCCTCATCCTCATCATCATCATCATGGTCATCCTCCTCCTCCTCCTCCTCATTGTCATTATTGTTCATCGTCATCGTCATCATCATCATCATCATCCTCATCGTCAACATCACCATCCTCATCATCACCATCATCATCATACTCATCATCACCATCATCATCATCATCAAACACATTGTTCCTCATCATTGTCATCATCATCATCATCCTCCTCCTCTTCCTCCTCCTCCTCCTCCTCCTCATCATCATCACCATCATTGTTCATCATCATTGTCATCTCCATCATCATCATCCTCATCATCATCATCATCACCCTCATCCTCATCATCATCATCATAGTCATCATCATCATCATCCTCATCCTCATCATCATAGTCATCATCCTCATCCTCATCATTATCATCATCATCACCATCATACTCATCATCATCCTCATAATCATCATCATAATCATCGTCGTCATAGTCATACTATTCATGATCATCATCATCATAGACACTACCATGGTCCAAGTATAGGTTTGGAGGTCTTAACCATTGGTATGGGGTCCATAGTAAGGTTATAGAAGTTTAACATATTTCAGTCCAAGTTTGATATGCATTTGATATTTAATATTTTAATATTTGATAAGCATAGATCAGTCAAGTTACATATTTAGTGAGCACTAAACTGCATATGTGATATATCACATATGCACTAAATCGCATATGCGTTTTGGAGATCATGTAAAAAAACTGCCCATTAATTAAAAAGCATTGTATCCATATCGCATATGCGATAAAAAGGAGGTGCGTTATATCGCATATGCGATATGTGTTATATAAAAAATGTTGGGTTGTGTGTTGTGGGCTAGGTTTACTGTAGAAAAAGACATAATTCTTTTGAACCCGCACACAGAGAACTGTTCAATGTGCAATTTAATCATTACTTACATAATTAAATAGTTTTGTACAAGTTTGGGTGAATTTCAATGGGGAATGTATGTAATAGAGGTCGAAAGTCAGCAAGGAAGGTGCTTACACCAGAAGAAGTTGAAAATAAAAAATAAAAAAAGAGGTAAGATTCATGAAATTGTTGGCTTTCATTACATGAGCAAATAGTTCCCATTCCCCCTCGACAGATACGTGACGTAGAGGTTGAGGAAGATAATGCAACATTAAAGGAAGTTGGTTATACGGAAGTTGATATTACTGATCCATTAGTAAACAGACAATCTTGTGAAGAGTTCAATAATTATATTAGTCCCGATGCAAATGTGACTCAGCAACAACCATGGTCAGTGGTTCAATCTCCTAATCGAAGTTGTCAGCTAGTAGTGGATGTAAACGTCACTCCAGCATTTCAAATGGCACGAAATTTTGCATCAAAACGAAAGAGAAATCCTAAACGCATACAAGTGGATGATAGCGAATTGACTTCCATGGAAGGTAAGGTGGCTAAACACACTATCCTTCGTCATTGTTCTCAAATAATGAAATAATATTTTGATAACAAATCTAAAGCCAGTAAATGCCAATTGTTTTTGTTTTGCTTAAATCTAGAAATATGGCAACTATTATAAGAAGTTTAGGCATAAGAACAATGAAGATATCGAATCAAGTAATCACATTGTTAAATCTCTTGCTGTTGCATTCACATTGATTGGTAAAAAAAAATGTTCACAGGACTGTAATGTGGCTTGTCGCGTATTGGCTGAATCAATTGTAATGTGGCTCGTCATCGGTTGCATATAGGCAGTCTGTTAACTGTCACCATTGAATGCCCCTCATGCTATAGCTGTGGCAATCATGACTTGACACGAGGCACTAATAACCTTACTTACATCATGCATTCACTCGTGTGGCATCTAGCGACTTACGCCAACTTAAACACCCACGATCATCCTGTCTCTTTCGACCATTATTCTGCACTTGTGCTACTACTTTACCCTGTGGCATATTCCTTTTGCGCAGTTTCCCTTTTCTGTGCAGGTGACATATTTTACACAGATTTCTTCTTTCGCGTAATTTCCTTTGTCTGCCCATATTTCCTTGTCTTCGCGGATTTCTTCTATTCCTGTCGCGTGCTTCCTTTTCCTTGTTTGTGCTTGCGTGGTGGACTGACTCTTACACATTTCTTCATTTGTGTTTATTTCCTGTGCACTTTCCCCAGGCCCAACAGGCTCCCAACACTCACATGTGGCTTGTCCTGAGCCACAAAGTAATGGACATAGTAGGTGGCACAACATGCATGACATTTTTTTGTTTTTTTTTCTTCGCACACCTTTCTCCTGCTTCCTCTCTTGCATGTTTTGTCCCTTGAGTTTTTTTTGGTGATGTTTCCTACACTGTGGGGTCATCCCATACTTAGAAAAAGTGAAGTTACACAACTTCTTCATCGGCATCATCTGAAGAATCTACTTCCATAGGTTTTTTTTCTACTTGCTACAACTCATCTTTCTGATGTTCTTCTCGGTCCTCTTCATCCTCCTTTTCCTCTTCATCTTGTTTTTTCGCTTCTTGTCACAGTCTTGTGTCTCATTCTTGAGCCATGTCAGGTAGATAGGGAGTCTATAGCATGGGAGTTGCACTACCATCTTTCTACATTTTCGCTAGAAGTTCCCAATTGGTAATTGTATGTGCATAGTTGTTTCTCACTACCGTCTTTGCCATAGATATGAACTTTAAAGAATGAAGCATTGTCCATATTGAAAACCAAAAAATCCCTGAATTCAAGGGGGTGATCAGGGACGAATGTCTCCCAACCTTTGACCAAATTCATCTCAGCATCATGGTCTACAAGCCATATCTGGCCACATGGCCCTTCCTGGAAGTCAACATCTGCTCACTTGGTCCTTCCTAGAAGTTGGAATCTTCCCACTTGGTCCTTCCACTCATTCAGTCCTCTCCTAGATTGTTGGAAGTTGGTCCTGTTCGCCATCCCTGTAGACTTGGTCAAGAGGGGTAAGAACTCAGATCCCCATCGGATTCCTTTTGGGTGTCATAGTCAAGGCCGCTAACCAACTGAAAAATAAATAGCCAAGGATGACTTTGACAGAGACTTCTAGCTTGGTTGAAATAACTTGCAGACTGATAATGTCCTCATTGTTCCCATCTTCAGAGATAACCCACACACTGAGGCCATAGCAACTGCTTTATCTAGCAGAGCTGCTTGCCATGGCACACCCCAACCCATCTGTAACTGGTGCTCAAGGAGCACGACCAAGTGATGTTGGCTCCATCCATGCCCTTACTTGATAAGAGGAGCATTAGTTCGCATGCCATCTTGACTTATCTAGGTGCATCATTAGGACAAGAACCTCCTCTGGCACACCAAATATGCCTCTCAGATTTTCTATGATTAACCCTGCAGTCATTTTTCCGTATTGACAGTCGTGATTGAGTATTGATGTGATGGCTGGTTACCATCATAGAGTTTCCCGTACATGATGAGCTAGCCATTTCATCCATAGCGATGTCCTGTTGTAGGCGCCACTTCTTTGTTGAATCCTCATGCATTTGACAGTCTATCAGTGTTTTTTGGCTGTCTTCCATTAACCGCCAATTGTCTCTTAGCCGGTTTGTTGGCAGGTTCACAGCGTGCCATTCCTCAATGCAACTTTATTTTTCCGCGCTAGGTTGCACTGGAGATGATGCTTTCGTTTCCTTCATCCCTTTAAATATTTTTTTTTTGCATGCCTCAGCCTTATGGGGCTGTGCCACAGTCGTCATGGTATGGTTTTAATCTACTTCCATTGATTATACCATCAAATGGTGCTCCATCCAACTTATGTAGTTTTACCACGCCTCCTTCAGTAATGTGCGCGGCCATATATGGGCCTAACTAGCGTGTTTTGAGCTTACTTGGGTGGTTGAGGAACTTGCTGTCATACATCAGAACCAATCCACTGACCTTGAATAGTTTTGTTTTGATGTGGTGGTCATGCAACGCTTTCTACCGCTATTTTTACATGTTTTGATGGAAGTCCGCAATGAAGCATTCTTCCTCCATTTGAATCAGCTGTGCAATTCTTTCTTCTATGGTGTCAGTGTCTATCATTTCTGTTAGCGCAACAATTTGTAGGCTCAATAAAATGTACTCCATGGGCATGACTAGTTCTTTCCCATAGACTAACCGGAAAAGAGTGTATTCTGTTAGTTGTTTGCATGTTGTTTTGTAAGCCCATAATACCGCTGAGACTTTATGGTCCCAGTCATCTCTATGCACATTACATAACTTGGTCAAGCCATTCTCCAGTATCTTGTTGAAGGCCTTAACAGTTCCATTTGCTTGAGGATGGTAGGGTGTTGTCTTCTTATGCTGGATTTGGAATTCTGCAGTCAATTCAACAATTCGTTTGTTTACAAAATGAGTACCTTAGTTCCTGATAAGGATCTTTGGGAAACCAAACCTTGTTACTATATTTTCGAAAAGAAACTTCGTTGCAGTTGTTGTTGTGCAATCTTTCATAGATGGTGCTTTTGCCCATCTTGTCAAGTAATCTGTGGTAGTTATAATATAGCGCACACCAGTCCATTTCCCTGGTGGACTAATAGGACCGACAAAATCCACTACCCATTTATCAAAGGCCTGTAGTGTAATTTGTGGTGCAAGTGGTATTTCATCACGTCGTGATGGTTTCCCAGTTCTTTGACATTTATCACATTCACGACAGTATTTCCTTGTATCCATATGTATAGTTGGCCGTCAGAGTCTAGCATGCAAAATCTTATGCACCGTTTCCTTCCCAGCGTAGTGTCCTCCTGAGACACTCGCATGCGCTTCAGCCATTACCCATTATATTTCATGATCGAAGACTCATCTGCGTAGTATTTCATCTGGTCCCAACTTATACAGTTTTCTCGCGATTAGCATGTAGTCCGCGGCCTTGACAACTAGTTGTTTCTTTTTCCATGTCGTATAATCTTCAGGTGCATACCTTGTATTCAATAAGTGTATAATAGCATCAAATTATTTATTGACAATGTTGATAGAAAACAACCGTGTGTCAAGAAGATTATCCTCTAATCTTTTTGGTTCCTCACCACTTTCAATGCATGAAAAGTGGTCTGGTCCAACATTCAGTCAGTTGGGATTTACAATGAATTCAAAGTCAAATTCTTGAAATAGGACGAGCCACTGACAGATCTTCCCCCCCAACACTAGCTTATTGATCTGGTACTCCAACACATAATGACTGGTGAACATTTTGAAGTGTCCACCCAATAGATAATGTCTAAACTTTTGTAGTGCATAGACCATTGCAAACCCTTCTCTTTCAGTTGTGGTATAGTTTTTCTTTGCCGTGGAAAGTTTCTTGCTTGCAAATGCAATTGGGTGGTCAATTGCGCCCTCTCCTGGTTGGGGTAATACTATACCAAGCACAATTGATGATGCATCAACATGTACATGGAATTCCTTCTTCTAGTCTGGGAATATTAATATTGACGTAGTGGCCATTTTGTTCGTTAGCTTATCTAGAATCCCTTGACAGTCTTTGTTCCACTCGAATTTGGCATCCTTCTTCAGTAGCTTCTCCATTAGGGTAGTTATCTCCGCATACTCTCTTATAAATTTTTGATAATATCCAATATGTCCCAATGTGGACTCTGAATTGCATGACCAATGTGGCGGTGGCAGGTCCTGAATAATTGCCACCTTCGCGGGATCGACCAGGATCCCATCACGGCATACTACATGGACTAGAAGTACACCAAATGGTGCACAAAATATGCATTTTCTCAAATTCAGCACAATTTGATACTGGTGACACCTTTCTAGCATCATGCGCAAATTCTCAATATGGTCTCTTACCAGATGAAAGACCGTCCAGTCATCAAAGTATACTTCAAGAAACTTATGAATGAAATCTTTAAAAGTAGAAAATACTGTTCTAGATAAAATAGCAGGGGCATTTTTAAGGCCAAAGGGAATTATCGTGTATTGGTAGCATCCCCATTCTACTACAAAGGTTGTCTTGTGGAGGTCCTCTTGCGCAATTCTGACTTGATGGTAGCTTGAGAATCCATACATGAATGAGTACACATTAGAGGAAATTTGGGGTCTAAAATGGGCCTTATAAGAAAACGAGCCAAAATAAGTTTTTGTGAGTTGGAATTCAAGAACCAATAGAATTTCAATA